>VTPC01090313.1:0-53860 GCA_011009095.1 Ignelater luminosus
ACTTAAGTAAAAATCGATAGGGGTTGACTGACCCTCCTTGTCATTGGCAGGTAGCTATTTACATATGTAAGGGTCGGAACATGTTGTCACAATCAGTCGGTCTTTGACTTTCCTGAGAGTGACAAGGTGTGAAAAAATTTCAAGTGAGCGAGATGTTTTCCACTCAAGAGTTGGCAGACATAACTTTAATGTATGGAGAATGTCATTATAATGTAGAGCGACAAAACGACTGTACGCCGATCGTTTTCCACAACAAAGACAGCCTTCGCGGAATACAATACTGCAAACGATACAACGACTTCGTGATACAGGTAGCACCGTCGCAACATACGAAGGCCGTGGACAAGAACGAGCACCGCACTTTCTTCAAGCGGAAGAAGATGTATTAGATATGATTAATGAAGATCCTACAATAAGTACCCGCGGTATCGCACGCGACGTGAACGTTTCCCAAGCAACAGCGCATCGGATATTAAAGTCGTACTTATTACATCCCTATCACGTACAACGGGTTCAGCATTTAACTGAAAATGACTTTGCACCGAGACGAACATTTTGTGAGTGGTTTCAACAAAAAACAATGCAGCAACAGGAATTTGTAGAGAAAGTACTGTTTACGGATTTTCATAACCTACATTATTGGAATGACGCTAATCCTCACATGATTAAGGAAAATAAATTTCAATGGCGGTTTTCTATTAATGTGTGGTGTGGCATTTTAGGAGACACATTGTTTGGACCATTTATTTTACCACAGCGGTTAAACGGAGACACGTATCTGGAATTTCTAGAAAGCAGGTTGCCAGATATGTTGGATGATACACCTCTAGAAACTCGTAGGCATATTTATTACATGCACGATGGAGCCCCTACGCATACTAGCGTACGTGTGCAGGGCTATTTGAACGAAATGTTTCCCCATCGGTGAATTGGTCGCAATGGTCCCGTACGCTGGCCTACTCGTAGCCCTGACATAAATCTTCTGGACTACTTCTTGTGGGGTCACATGAAGTCTGTTGTATATCGCACGGAAGTCGAAAACGCGGAAGACCTTCAACAACGCATTTTAGCAGCAGCCGCAGAAATTCGCAATACAGCTGGAATATTTACTCGTGTGCGTAACAGTTTTCACCGACGCATAGAGGCTTGTCTTCAGGTCGACGGTGGTCATTTTCAACATTTGTTGTAATAGTTTGGTAAGTTGCCCGCCTTTCAAGTAATAAGGTGATAACATGAATGCGTAAAAGTCGCGATACTCTGTTTAGTCTTTACAAGAAAACGGAAGAAGATTAAATTATGAATTATGGCCCTTTTTCGTGCGCTTTTGAATGAGATTAGCATTTCTGACATTAACAAAAGAAGCTATATTTTCGCGTTAAATAGGCAGCGGTCAGCGACCTTCATTTTACTATTGAAATAGGTTTTTAGAAAAAGAAATTGGAAGTACCTAGTTGTTAGGGTAAAGCCAGTGTCTTTGAAAGAAGCAGGTACCAAATATTTAATCTCCAAGAAAACGTTTTGACGAGAAACCTTTTTATAATTCTCGCTTTTTTGGATTAAGAAGTAAACATGATGGGGGGTAAAATAAAGTTGCTGTACTTGCTTAGTTGACAGACTTACTATTTACTACTTGCTCGAGATAAAAGAAGGCGATAGCTTATGTTAAAAGGAACCGCTATTTCGCCGAAAACATGGTAAACACACCAAACCTTTCTCGCACTTTAAACGTTTATAATAGTTTTTCTGGCTTCTACAATGCCATAAATAACCTATGGACACGTTTATAACATTTACTTTTTGATCTGTAAACGGAAAAATATTAAAATTTTACTGTTAGTGACTTTTTTCTGTAAAATTCCGAAGAACCAAAAACTTCAATAAGCATTATGCTACATAAATAAAAATTGGTTGATTTTATGGAATTGAGTTAAATACAGAAGCGATAATTAGTAGTATCTTCCATAATGTTTTCTATTCAAATGACTAAATAATAATAAGGGATTAAAATGTTGCTTGCGAGACTGGAGTCTAATTGCTCGTGACATAAATTATGCTATTATCTTTTTACTGTCTTAATACATTTCAACAATCCTGCCTGTTAAACATATCACAATTTCTTTGATCTCCTCAACTTCAGATTTAAGAAGGGAAAGTTGAAGATGTCCAAGGGGTAGCTTATGATGGCATTTATTGTTCATTGTGCTACTACACCTGCGTTAGTTCGAAGAAAATAGGCATGTCTGGCAAATTTTCATTCTTGCACTACAATGGTTTTACAACAACCGTAAATCTTTCCTTTTTCTAACCAGAGGCGGCTTCAGTATTTAATATTTCGGAAAATTGTGAAAATTTTCAACTTTCACGGAGCCACTTCGTTTCTTCATTTTTTGTCTTCTTTTAGCCTCACTTATCACCTATTAAAAGAATACCCTTTATTTCAGAATCACCCTGTATACTATGTACTAATTTGTAAAACATTGCACAGGTAATCTAAGTAATATCAAATGTGTTAAAGGTATCTTACGTATTTAATGGTTGTATACGTATACCTTTTTGTCAATATTCTTCATGCTTTACTAAATACTGAAAAACAAAAAAAAAGATAACTGGAAACCCAGCCCCTATTTTAACGATTTATGATGACTATCCATCACTGACTGACCACTGCCACGCTTAACTGGCTTTGGCAACCATTTGATCAGGAAGTTCATCAAGTAGTTTCTCTTCTTTCATACTATATGATGTGCTTTCGAGAATGAAATGTAAAATATGAGTACTCGGTGTAAACACGCGATTCCGTCACCAAAGAGCTTTGCGATCAACCAGTTGTCCCGATTGGGTTTAAAATCCCTGATTCCATTTTCTTCTCTTTTTAGTCACTGTTCGCACTTTTCGGAGATTACATAAATTATACGATTGATAGCTGTAATGGGATGTAATATTTGCATGGTAGCAGTAGAAGTGGTACAATTGAAGCCTGGCAAATAAACCTCTTCTATATACACTATAGGCCTTCATGCTTGGGCCTGTCGGGCTCTTCGGGCTTATCATGCCTGTCGCGCCATGGTCTATAATGCGATTCTAGCCCGACGAAAATGTTATATTTAATTTTAGGTGCTATTTTTTTTAATATGTTTCTTAAAGACTTGGTATTGATATTTTTAGGTAAAAATAATAATCTTAGATTAAAATTCATTTGTTTCTTCTATTACAGTACATGTTAAAAGAATTATGAACCTCAAAGCTCAAACGTTTCTGAGGCAAACTTAGTAAGCTTCGGTAATTTATCAGTTCAAATCTTCACTTTAAACGCCTCTTACTTCTTAAGGAAGCAATTTTGCTCATTGCATGTTGGGTTCAATTAACTTATCTTGACTTAGTAAGCCACCCCATTACTTTCAAGACATTTCTTAAAACAAGTTTGGAGCTTCAAACAGATTTTTTCAGGAACAATGCAAGATTTAAAATAGGTATATCGTTTTGCTGTAAAATTGGATTGTGCATCTGATATGTTCAAAAATTCCAAAATGTACCAGGTGAAGAAAATATGGGCAAAATTAGCAGGACGGAGTAGTTTGCTTGTCAACAATTGAAACAGGTGAGTATTCCAAATTTAAACAAAATCGTGTCAATAGTTTTTGAATTACAGTAGAAAATAGAAATAATGGTCGTAACCTTGATGGGTGTTATTTTCATACGTACTGGAGCAGTTTTTTGGTCGGACTTCTTGGGCGTGTTGACTCTTTCGAACTTGTCGAGTTGTTCGGGCATCTCGGGTTTCCCGTTGGGCCATTCGGGCCACTTGCACCTGTCGGACTTTTCGGATTGATCAAAAAGATTTTGTTTTTTCTCGGGCCGCGTCAAGTTTACTCCCAGTCAGGTCAGATGTTAGTGTGGTAGTCTGAAAGCGTATGCTATTTAAGTTTTCCACTATACTATACCATGGATCGAATCTGCGAGCGCCATTACCATTAGACCATCCAATTATTATACATGAAAATAGTACAAAGAGTATATGGGAGAATGACTGTCCATTCCAAATGAAACATCTTCAATTGGTAATATCTAAGATTATGTCTTTTCTCTTCTTGCAGCATCTAGGCGTAAAAATCGTGTAGTCTTGTTAACTGTGATTACTGAATTCCAAATACTGCACTGATATAACCCATTTATATTAGTATTCTCGTCTTCTCTAAATCTAGATTAAATAAGTAGTGCAAAACAAACCATAGCCAAAGTCATTCTGGGAAGATAGGTCATAGGCTACTATTTGATTTTTGTTTTTAATTCTCCAGTCAGTCGTTTTTGATAGTGTAAAATTGCTCATAATTATTGATGCTGGCTTTAGAATCTAGGGTTACATAGTTCTGAAGTTTAAACTGGAATGTTGCAATATCCCAAAGAGTTATTAAATATTAAAATTGGAGGCAGCAGAATATGCAAAAATGCAAAATGAATAATTATCATATACCCACACGCAAACTTGTATGGAATCACTTTTTTTTATCTCAAGATTTTTTTTATAAAAAAAAACTAGGTATGCGAGTAAGAAATAATACGTTCTTGTTGAAAATAAACTTACTCATGAAAACAGTTGTAAATTCTTACATTGAAAAATCTTGACATTTCCGTTCAGTTTTAAATCGAAGGGATTGAGATAAGTGAAATTTGTGTTAAATAGAGGTAAGATGCTCTACGTAGGATTTTCAGATGTTCAGAGAGAAAGAATTATTGTTAATGTTGAGCAGGGAATGACACAAAGACAAATCGCAGTAACATTAGGCATCTCTCGGGGCGTTGTGTCAAAAACATTGTCAAGGTACTTGGAACTGGGACCACTCAAGAACAGGCCAAGACAAAGTCGTCAAACGGCAACTACTGTCAGACAGGACCGTT
Source organism: Ignelater luminosus (assembly GCA_011009095.1). Taxonomy (NCBI): domain Eukaryota; kingdom Metazoa; phylum Arthropoda; class Insecta; order Coleoptera; family Elateridae; genus Ignelater; species Ignelater luminosus. The sequence continues at coordinate 4,897 of VTPC01090313.1, forward strand.
TTTTATCTCAGATTGCTAGAAGAAATACAACCATTTCGCACCCAGAGCTACAAAGACAACTCTTGAAAGCCACAGGTGTTACGAGTTTCAGTCGAAACAGTACGAAAGAGACTTCGTGCCTAAAATTTATTTAGCAGGGGACAATTAAGAGTTCTCGAATTGTCCAGGCAACACAAAATTAACCTGCAAAATAAGTGTCTTGATCACCAACCTTGGACAATTGAAGATTGGCAAAATGTCCTTTTTCTGAATCAAACCAGAATCGGTCTTAGATTAGACGACCGTCAAATTCAAGTTCTAAGAGGTCGAGACAGACAAGCTAGACTCCAAACTGCCAGATCCGTTCCAAAATATCGAGGAGGAACTGTAATGTCCTGGGGAGGCATTAAGATGGGAGAAAAAACTCCTGCTAGAACCCGTAGTTAAACTATGGAGAAGTGCAATAGGCGAAGATTTAATCTTTATGCAGGATAATGCACCTCCGCATACTAGCAGAGGTGCCACAGATTTTTTTGAAACAGAAACTCTTACTGTTTAATTAATTAAAGCTCGTATGGATAATCCAGCAAATGAAAACAACTCATTCACTTCGCTCTGGAAGAATGGGCAAACCTACCCCAAGAAGAAGTTGACAACTTGATTAGGAACATGCCCCGTCGAATTGAAGCTTGTATTAGAGTTAGAGGTAGTTAGAGGTGGCAACACTGATTACTGAAATAGCAAAAACTGTGTTTTTCTTTAGTATTAAAACATCCGAATAGTAATTTACTTTTTACATTTTCTTCTGTTTTGTACAATTTCAACAATTACTAAAAACTTGTATATATTGTTTGTTAAACTGTTTTGGTATAATATGCTTCTCACTGGCATATTACATTTAAAAAAAAATATTTGAAAGCAAAAAAAAATGATTCCATATAAGTTTGGGTGTAGTACCTTCAGTTATTCTACAAATTGCCAACAATAATTAGGAAGCAAAGAATGATGAGACATGATGGTGGATATAATCCTTGTGGAATCTGGCAGCATTACATTTACGCTACAAACATAACCTAAAGTAGCTGCAATTTAAGGTTGGAAGGATACTTACAACTGACTGAAAGTAAAGCAGAATTCAAAACAATAAAATCCTTATACGTACAAAGAATTGCAACTTTATAATGAAAAATATGATATTGTATGGAAAAATGAATAGTAGTCTATGTGACCTATCTTCCCAAAATACTTTTGACTATAGATCCTTTCGTTTTAAATTAATATTTAAATATTACAGCCTTTCACATAACTTTTCTCAAAAATGAGTAAGAAAACGAAATAAATGGGAAAAACTATTTATACAGAAGTTTTAATGAAATATTCCCATTTTGAAAAAGAAGATAAAAAAAAGAAAACTATATAAATGAGAACCGAAGCTGTTGGAAATGTAGTCCAAGAGTTGCAAGGCAGACTAGTTGAATCTGCGCTATTTGAAAAATGATAAAAATTTTTATATTTCTTGTATTTGCAATATTTTGGAGTCGTCCAATGAAAGAATATCAAACTCTAAGTTAGAGTGGTTAGAATATTCTCATACTTCTTTAACTTATATGATTATTAATATTCGAAAGAGTAAATTATTTTAATAATATCTTACAAAGTTCAAATATATCAACCACTCTATATACAGTGTGTCCCAATTTTGAAGCTCACTATTGGGATCTCGGAAATTGTAAGAGATACGAAGTCGGTTAAATTAAACATATGAAAATCATTGGTTTTTATCAGATAAATTACATTTGTTATGTAACAATTGCTAAAACAAAACAAAAGACGTTTTTAAGATAATTTACTGAGCATTCACAGATAGCATCAACTAAGCATCTAATGCCCCATAAAAGCGTATTTATTTCGTTTTAACAAATTTTGCATAACATAACATAAAATGAATTTTTTTGATAAAACTCCACAACTTTGTGTGTTAGATGTCATGGCACACTATGATGAAAAATGATTTTTACTTCATAACTCGGTAAAATAAAAGAATAGCTATATCAAACCAGGTATCACCGCCAAAATAAAACAAAAAAACAATTGCGAAAATAACTCTTTGTGTTTCGGAGTCGATTCTTTAAAACACCCTCTTTGCTGTTCTTTTCTATCTTTGCTCGTTCCTGAGATATTTTGCTTAAAAAAAAAATAAAATAATTTCGTTTTTAGCAAATATCTAGTAAGCCGCGAGCTTTAAAAAAAACAAAAGCATAAGTAAACTGATCTCCAAAATAGCCAAAACATTTCTAATTTAACCGACTTCGTATGTACTTACAATTTCCGAGATCCCAATAGTGAGCATCGAAATTGGGACAGACTGTATAGTAGCGCTCACATTTTGAATGTTCTAATTAATTATACTGTTTAGGAAGCTGCCTTCGCAATTTTTTATACAAGAATAAGACATAATACCATTGATTTAAGATTATAATTCTTTCATATTTTCATTAAAACTGCAGCCCTTTTTATTAATTAAAAAAAGGTCTAGAAATTACAATCGTAATTAAGGTAAGAATTCTTTTTATTTTCAATTAACTCTACTTATTTACTTTAAACGAATTTTTTTTAATATAAACTTTTTTTCTTGTGTTCTTCTTTATTAAATTCCAGAATATTTATTAAAATTAAATAGGGATTTTCTGTTTAAATTCTTTTTTTTTAATAACGAACTGGCTGCATAACATAAAAAATGGAAAAATAAGTCGGGTAACGTACCAGCATTTAATAAGCTTTCCCAAACCAAATTTAAGTTTGTTAGGTTTTCCTTTTTTTTTATTTGTTTTCTCTTAAACGTTAATTTTTTAAATGTCAAGTGCAACGGTTTTTCTTAAATAAAAAGTAAACAAAAAAACTGTAACAACAATGTATAGTACGTACAGCATTAATAAACAAGAACGGCAAAATAAAGAGAGGGCGTCTTGAAAAGAGCAAACCGAAAAGGATAATGTCACACTAAGAACAACTTGAAGCCGCAGGATTTACAAAGTTAATTTGTTTTTCAATTTTCTTTCTGTATAGAATGAGAAACCCGGCCAAGAATAATAATAAAATAGGCCGTACAAGAATTTCATCAGTAAGTTTTACAACTTTTCGACGTCTCAAATCATGATGACTCTTACTATAAAAAGAGCGAAATATAAAAACTGTACGGTCGTTATTATCTTCTAAAAGAGGTTTTGATAAAATCGAGAAAATAAAATATTACTCGATGGGTTAAATATGTAAATTATCTTATTTTTCTTTTTATTTTTTTTGATGTGGGATTAGAGGAACGTCAGGAAAACGATGAAGGAAAATATAATGAAACACTTGTAGCTATGTGAAAAGAAAATTGAAAAGTTTTAAGGTTATGTTAACATTATGATCCGATTTCAAATAATCGAAGACGGTAGGAACAGCCGTCAAAAGGAGGAGAAACAAGAGAAGCCCTAACACGAGGGTGAATCTCAATAAAACATCCTTTCTGTTATACCACCACAGTAAAAATAATCCGGTAGAGTATGAAATAAAACCAATAACCACGAGGAATGCTTTCAAACCCGGCGTAGAAACCAAGTCAAACCTCTCGACAGAAAAGAGAGGAAGCAAAAAATAAACGTTATCAAGAGCAATATTATACGAAAAGAACTGCTCAGAATTCCTTTCATGTCCAGAAGAGAATCGATGAGGAGAAAAACCCATCTGTTTCCGCAAACCAGTGTTGCCAACCGGTGTAGTTTTTCACAGAGCTATCATACGTCATGATTGGCGGTGGCGGTAGCGGCGGTGGCAGCGGTGTTTGCTAGACTTAAAGATTATAGGTTCTGGAGGCAGTGGTGCAGGAGTTTAAGAAGATGAACCGCACGCTCTGTAATAATACCCAGTTTGAAGCCGTTATTTATATACCATTCACTACTCGTCTAGTACGTATTTATCTTGTTATTCTCATCAAAAAATTAAAAGTGAAATATGTTCAGAAAAAAATTTAAATTGGACTAAATAATATGTACATAATTATTTTGAAAAGGTAGATATAAACTAATTTATATAAAAGGAATTTTCAAATCAGCTTTCATATTTACATATTATATTATTATTAAAGTTTAAAGTGTACTGTCTAATAATAAACTCTAAAATTAAGTGTTAAACGAAGATGCAGCTCTTCGCAGAAGTGCACACGTATCTACTTTCAACTTTAAACGTAAACTCGAATTAAGTAAATTAATTGCTCACTAGAGAAATGCTTTCACAAAGGCAAAAGCGTAGACTAGTTGCACAGGTACTCGCTTAAAGACGTGAAAAAACTCTTTGAATTGTTGATTTTAATTGCTTTACTAAAATACCTAAATGGAACTTTTAGTAAAAAAAAAACTGTTGTAATAAAACAGATTGAAAAACATTCAATTTAATTACTTCATTGAAACAACACAATAATTATTTATTATTTATAAAAAACCTGCGCTTACTATCAATAGGATAAGTAGGTAGAAGATTTTACTTTAAAATTTCTTGACAGTATCTATTTCGGAATTAAAGTGGTTTTTTTTATTGTGTTCGTTGAATTCGACAACAAATTTTACGAAACTCCACTATTATTAACTTCTCAATCTTGACATTTATGTCTGCAAGGAAACCGGCTTGAATTCAGTACTCCGCTGCACATCGTATTAATTAGCTCCCACAGTAGTGTTCTAAATGGAAGATATTTCTTTGGTGCAGCTGTGTTTAAAATGAATACCACCAACAAAATAACTTGAAAACAAAAAATTTATGAAACAACATTTGTTTGTTTATTTAATACTGTCGATTGTATAAGATTCAAGTTTAAATTTGGTAAGAGCTGTTCCCTGATTAGCCACTGAAAAAGAGACTATTGAGATATTTATTATGTTATCCCCGGTCCAGCTATCACATTGTTAGGCAGTAATACACGAATTAGTGATATCTTAGGATACCGTAGAGGTTGTCTCTCGCGCACACTAGTATAGTATTCTGAGATCCTAATTCTGAAAAACCTCAATGATAGCCACATTTACGTATGCATTGGGTAGGTGAGGTTGCTGCATGTGTTGATAGGAAGAGTTTAGAAATAGGATCTATAACTGACAACCTTGGGAAAAAAATGGTGATAAAACTCGTATGGAAAAAGATGTCCGAAACCTGGGCCTATATACACTCCTGCTTTTGACTATTACAAGGAGACATTTGGAAACAACCAAAAAATTCAAATTTGCTCATTGTACCTAATACTTATCATTGGATTTAAGCACCGCGTACATACTCGTATTAAACAATTGTTTCTCAACATTTTAACAAATCCAGATGGGTCTCGATCAAAGAGATGGTTTGAGTGAATATCTCTAAAGCTTCATTCACGACATTCATGATTTAAAAAAAGATCATACGTGCTTCCAAGGCTTCCCATATAATCTATAAATTAGATTATAAATTTGCTAAGATTCGGCCTCGTCGTTCGAGCTGCATCATCACCACCACCAGCTCCAAGAAGCATTGTCAGAAGCCATCCAGGACCATCACAGTACGCCTCCAACATCCTTTTCCCTGCCCTACTGGAGGGCCTCGTCTCCTTCCCCGGGCCTTTGCCTATCCGGCCGCACCCATACCGATTTAGAGGAGCCTTGCGATCAGCCACACCCACTAATCTTTTCCAAAAGGCTGAAGAGAAGCTACCAGCTTCTATAGCGACATTTCGATGATCAACAACAAAGCTAAGATTCTTTAAGTTTGAAAATTAAATATTATTGTGAAAGCTTTCCTAGACAAAATAAATTAATTGTAATTTTAGTATATATTGAAATTTACAAAACTGTAACTGTTGAGAAAACTTCTGTAACATTAGAGTCATCAATTAGAAATATACACATCCATTGCAGACTATACCTAGATGTGTTAATAAGCACGTTTTTGACTATTTCTGCTGATTTGTCATATCCTTGTCGTGTGTAGAAGTCTCTTCTTTTGGGAAAATGGTATTTCCTGAGCATATACAGTGTCGTACAGTGTGTTGTTTTAGAGGCTTTCCACTCCCTACATCTTGCAAACAAATGAAAATATCTAAACAAGACAAATCACTTCAACTTATATATGAGGAGGGACACTAAGATGCATAGTTAGTTGCTCCAAAGTACCTAACCTCAGAACCTGAAATGACACCCCACCACTTGCGATACTTCATTGGACATCTATGATCAAGTTAACTCTGTATCTCGATATCCCCCTTCATATATAAATTGCCGTGTTTTTCCTTGCTTGGATATTTTCATTTGTCTGCGAAATATAAAGTAAGGGAAGTTTTTGAAAAAAACACCCGGTATAATTAAATGATAATTACATGCAAGTTTGGTTCCCATTAAAAATTAGTTAACACCAAATAAACTGACTAATAGTTCTTAGCTACCGCGAAGTTCGACTTATCTGCATCCAACTTTTGAGCTTGTAAGTTGATTTGTTTTTTAACTTTGCTTTATCGTATGTCATAATCCTCTTAAATTGTTCTTTTAAGTATTAAAAACCTTAGCAAATCTGCTTCATTTACTGACTCATCCGAGCTACAATACCATTCTAAGTGGTAATGTAAACAATATACGAGGGGTATCCAATATTAAAGGTACAGGTGGCTGTTATACAAACTACCCACGCGCAATATTGGCATCATGTGCATAACTAGACACGTTCATGCCTGTAGTAGTAGAGTCTGGAGCGTTGTTTTGTTCAAGACTAAATTTAGCTTCTGGGAAGCAAGCAAGCATGGCGTGGGTAATCGCAGAGTATTCAAAATGTGAGGTACGTGGAGTTATTAGATCGTCGCATTAAAGTTCGTGGAATTGCTGCAATGACGGGCATTCATGAAATCATATGCGACCTAAACTTCCACAACTTGACAAACAGCAGTACCGTGAAGGGATGTTCAAACTGGTGTCACGCTGGGATAAATGTCTCAACGTTTACGGAGATTATGTCGAGAAACAAATAAAAGTATGTAGTTTTTTGTGGAATGTATTAAATATTTTCTTTAAATATAAACGTTAATATAATTTTGGCTTATACCTTTAACATCGGACATCCCTTAAATACGCAAAGGAATGCATATTAAAAAATTGTAAATTTTGAGAATCGACAAGGTTATTAAAAAGTGGTTTGAGATACGAATTTGCAAATTTCAAGTCATTGGTTTTATATTTCCTTAAAATGAATGTAACTTTACAAAAACATTTCTACTTTCACATTCTGTGTTACAAATTATTTTGAATTATCTAAGTTATCAACTGGCTTGACCAAAGCTTTTGACATAGGTAAATAGATTCTAGAAAAAGATTGCAAAACGATTCACCTTTTTGTTCAAACTATTTATATATTTTTCAGTCAAAGATGTGTGTTCGTTTGGACTTTCTTTGAGTCTTTTCGGCCGACGTGGTGTCCACGGAAGTTTTGGTGAATGTAAAAACATTCGGAATGGTGCTAGTGGATTTTCTGGGGCGGAGCGTAGTGTCAAGTCATATGGTATTAGTGGAAGTGGTCTTCTGTAGTGTCTTCTTGCTTTTAGGATGGAACACGGACGGTACAGATGATAGTGCGTACGTCTTCTCAAGAACTCTTGAATATCCAAAATCCCATTTTCTAAAAGGCTGGGTACTTTAAGATGTGGATGCGTGTTATCTTATTGAACTTCAAACCTTTCACACCACAAAACGACAATAGAGATAGAATAGCGTTGGAAGGATTTCTGAATTTGGTAACTCTTGTAGATAAATGTGCAAATATAATACAAGCATATTTGTGAAGGCATTAGGTAGGTATACTCCATAATTAACATGGAATAAATCAGGCTAGTTCACTGAAGAATAGCATGTTTGCTCTTTTCCAGTGACTTCTTCATAAAGCTTCTGTGTAACTCTGTTAGTAACAAATTGCTATTTGGCAAAATTTAAATATTTCTAGTTTATATGAATTTTAGATAAATTAAAGTCCAATTCTATATAGACTGTACAAGAAACTCGTTTATGAATTGTATTACTAAGTATCCTACAGACTGGAATTAAATAATTAATACTTTCAAGAATATAAACGTGCCGGCATATTTAAAATTTTCAAGTTCGTGAGGTAGAAATACAATAGCAAAAGAACAAAATTGTGAAAAATGTTTGTTGAAAGATTCTGTATTATTGGAGGTACAAACAGTGATGGGGGCAGTCCAATTTAAATATTAGTTGTTATTCCGAAAATGTTTTTGTTATAATTTTTACAGAGGAATATTAAACGGTAAGTTGGTTTGCTCTTGAGTATAATAGCAGTTCAAGTACAAGGGCAATGAAGAAGCTCAATATGTTTTCGCTTATGCCAAGTTATGCTTAATTTTGGATTATCTTGAATAAACGTAGGTATCAATTAGAGTTCCATCAAGAATTTGAGATATTTTACAGACCCATTGAAAACAAATAATTAAGTCATTAATAATTAAATAATGTTTTGCAAAACGTTTTCAAAATACCCTATATTCCAAGTTAATTTCACGAAGAAGCGCAAATGATTTACAATTTTCAATGATTTGTAATTACAATTAATTCGTGCGTTAAAGACAATGAAGATTTACAATATTAATAAGCTAGAAGTTTCAATTTTTTTTAAATAAATTCATTATCAAAAGATATTCTTCGTACAAAAATCACGTACGTCTCCAACGTCTACTTGAAATAATTCTGTTTCATCTTGAATGCTAGACACACATTCATCTTTGCTTGTATGCACAAGAGAATTCCTAGACAGCAATATTCTCTTTTCAAATTTCTTTATCATATAATTTTTAGTATGGAACCTTTCTTATCCTTGCGTTATGAATCACAAAAACAAAAAACGTCATTCTTAAAACACGCCCTCCAGTCATTTTCGCCTTTCGAAAACCGATCGCGCAGTGGGGAATTCTGCAAACTTGGGTTCCGCGTCTGGATGCCGAGCCGGTTTCCTGCGGGGCTAGCTCTAAAAGGACTGTGAGTTCCCGTGGGTAAAGTCTTTTCCCTGATTATTTTGACCATGTCGACCAGCGTTTAGCCCCCAGAGGGTCGAGGCGCATACCGGGATTTGCTTTCGTGTCCAATCTTCTGCACGTCAAGAACATGTATGTGGTTCGACGAAGGGAAACGGAACGGATCTAACCTCGGTAGAGGCAGAGCACGAGGAACGGAAATAACGCCGCGTAATCCGAGAATAGTAGGCTGAGATTTTTCTACATCGTTTTTACTGCGCTGTAAACTCCTCCGCAGAAATTTAAGGAGACTTTTATATCAATATTATTACCTAAGTTCTATTAGAGAAATAATACTAGAACAACGTTTACGTAGAGAAATTGAGTTCTTGTTTTGACTGCCTGAGGAAAAGTTTTTGTTTCCCTTTATACAGAGTCTGTGGAAAGTTAGTATATACCTATATAAAGGTATATAAACAGCAGCAAAATTATTATAAAGCGGTTAGTATTAGTTTGAAAACAAACTTGCTTTGAGGCTGAACGTTATAGAATACAGCAATTTGCTCTGTGCTTTCGGTTTTGATAGCCAACATGTTTACATTCAATTTTCTCCTATTGTTGGCCTTTTCCATAATTACCAACGCTATTGCACTTAATTACCCGTCAATACAAAATAAATTTCTAAAACAAAAGTCCTCTAAATAAACTTTGTATTCTGTAGTAGACACAAATTTAATTTTGAAGTAAAACATGTATAAATGTTTTGTGTTGTAAGTATATTATCTGTAAATGGAATTTTAGACATTTATATATTACTAGAGCTACATTTTTATTATACATGTGAGAATATCTTATCTTGGTTCAATTCAATATCTAAACCAAATATTAACAAAAAATTTAATTACAGTTTAAATTGTACATTCCTGCAAATCAAGAATAAAATTTTAGTACAGATAGTAAAAAAGTATTTGCGATGATGTCTATAGAAAGTCAGCAAAATCGAGTTTACTCGAAAAGAATATTTCACAAAAGAATAGATCGTAATGAATCGTTTAAAGTATCTATAAAAACTTAATAGAATACTCGGCGTCGGCACTGTAGCCGATGAAAAATTGCTGAAAAATTAAACATTTCCAATCTGACGTGAAAAGAGTAACAAAAAAAACTAACAAGTTCTCTGATAAAACCAACTGACGAGGGAAAAATTTTAGTGGATTTTCATGTAATGTTAGTAATAAGGATTATCCTTGAAATGACGGAATTTTAGAAATTCAAAGTTTGGTTTTTACACTAATTAAATTTTAGTTCAATATCGATAATATTAAAAACTGATACTTTATTATCTCCTGTATTGTTATCAAACTTCAATCCCGACGAAACAATATTAGGGGGCCTAACAGGAAACTACTTGTGCTTATCATGTACATACTAATAAGGTTCGACCTTCCAGATCTTGTAACTTTTGGGATACTGGCAAAAAAAAATTCTTCGAATCGACCCAAACTGATAGAAGTTGCTATGCTGTAGAAAACCTTGAATTTAGTTTGTTCCAGCATGTTTTACCTATATATGATGAAGTTTGCTACGGTTATAGTAGGTCAACATTATTTTGCATTACTTTCGGTTAGAATGAACTTCAGCAGTTGTGCTCTGCATTTTTCTATTAAAAACATATGAAATTATCGTTTTTGGCTCGTTGTTCCAATTCCTTCAAAACTAGAGTTTTATTATACATGTACAGGGCGTGTAAAATAATTGAAGAAGTAACTGCGTACTTAAATTAACGCAGACAGCATAGACTTGAGCTCGTCGAGTAAAAAAAAGATTAATAATAACAAATAACCAATCAAACATACCAAATTGAGTCTGCATAAAGTGTTTATAGACTGAGAAATTCAAACAAACAAATAAGGTTATTTCACCAGTATTTTTTTTGTATTGTTTAAAATTTAAATACTAATAATAGAAAAAGCTAGTGCATTAAGCTAAAAGGAAAAAACAAATACAAGCATAATCCAGAGATAACAAAAGAATTTAAAAAAACAGTAATTCTTAACACAAGAGGAACACCAGAAAACCTTTTTAAAGAGTGTAGTTAACGTGATAATTAAAACATTCGGGAGTTTCATGCATTGAAGTACATTTTAAGGATACTGAATTCACGATTTTGCTACAAACAGAATAACAGATTGTTGGTGAATTGTATTTATATTTCAGTCTGGCCACAAGTCGTAGTATTCAATGTTATAATGAGAATTTAGCTTGCCATTTAAGCTCTAATTATGTAATTGCCTTTGATTTAGTTCAAGAAAAAAATCAAAAACATACGACATTTAGTAAATTTCATTAAAATAGAGTTAAAGTATGAATCTTCAAGGTTAGTATCGATTTGGTTGATTACCATAACGTTACATAACTTATAGAAATGGCAGGGAGTTTATTTTTATGTGACACGGTAAGATTATTTCTGGTGATGATTTTCGTTTTAAATAAAGATTATTTGCGAATGCGAGAGCGAAGAATAAATTTTAAAACTACTTGCTATCGAGTAATTTATTGCTTACAAGTAATAAAATTAGAAATATAACCCTTTCGTTTTGCCCATATATACCATAAATACGCCTTAAAAATACATAAAATGAAGGGAGAGCTTTATCGATAAATAAGCCAACGGTTGCTTCCTCAATAACAAAGTTCTTAGCCGTGCTGCTTGTTTCCTTAACTTTCTTTGATAGCATGCCCCCCTTCTGTTTTGCGTTACATTCAGGTAATTTAAAGCAAATAAAAGTAAATTATATTATACCAAACAAATATACTATGAGATCGTAAAAAACTGCCATAATAATTTAAACAGATGGAAAATGTAAACATAACCGAAAACTGAATTACCTACCAATACAAGCAGTACACTACTATTACTAATTAAATATTTAATTAATTAACAGTGGTAATTAGTACGGCACACCGTTTCGGTTTGCATTTCCAATAGGATCCATCCAATTTCGCTCAGCAAACAATTTTAACAATCCCAGTCTCTCTGTATTTGAATGTGAGAATAAATTTAAACTAGAAATCAGACGATTCACACCATACACTTTATTGGAATACAGTAAAATTTCCAAATCTTGAGAAAAGATCTTCGCGTGTTCGAGATTTTATAGCTCGGTTTTCCCTCTTGACGCTACAAAATTTACGCAAAACATTAAAATGGGAAACAAATTCGATGAAACTGAATGTTACGATTCCTGAAGAATCTGGAGCATTTTCTTTTTAACCTTTTTTGTAGTTTAATTCTCTGGTAAGTAATTACATGTTTGTTAATATTTACTCCAAACTTTAAAATATGTTTGAACTGTGAAATTAAGTAAGTTAAGAATAAGTATTTGTTTAACTAGTAAATTAATTGCTAGGTATGTAAGAAAACAATCAAATTTGACCTAAAAATATCCTGCTAGAAAAAATAATTACATATGTACAGGGTGTACAATATATTCAACTCGTTGTCATAAGTATTGTGTTATCTAAATATTTAATAAAGAAAATAAAATAAATACCACTTGATACTGAAATTTGTTTGGACTAATCTCTTTGTTTCTTTTAGTTTCAACTTTTCAAGTTACTTTTTTTTGCAAAAAGTGATTTGGCTGCCATTCTCGGTGTTACTGTCTTATCTCATACTAAAAGTCACATCCGCTTTACAATACTAGCTATTACCTCGAACCTAATGCATTTGTTTGCACATTACGGAAATATGTTTCTAAATACGAATCACAAGACGCCTTTTATTTTATTCTTTCCAGGATGATTTTTAGATTAGCATTCCAGATTGCGTGAATATCCGTGTGTGAGGAGTGGTTAGTCTTCTCATTTCCTTCGAGGCCAAAAGTTGTGCTATGAAATTGTATGCAAAAGGTTTGCAATTCCCATTCATGGAATTGACGAATGAGACGGGTCCTAAAGAGTAGTATTGGCCAACACAAACGAATACTATATATTGTTAATACTGGTTCTAGTCGGTATGTTCAGTAGAAACAAAAGTTCATCAAGAATCTACTAATTCAGCTTTCTATTAAAATACACATCTATGTAATTAGTTCCAGATAACTCTTAGCACTATCTTATTAACCTTTTTAGGAACTTCTAGTAAATTTTGGTTTTAATTGATTTAGAATTTTCATTATAGCATCGTACCACATTAAACTCATGATAACTGTCTAATTGCAAGCGTTAGTCTCTTATCTATGTACGGATTTTTTATATAAAATTCCATATAACGAATTTGGGTGCTTTAAAATCAGTTGATTTTGATACAAAGGAGGCGCCTTGCCTGTCATTACTTGTGTGAAGGATTCCACTCCAAATACTAAAAAAGCGAGTGTAGGCTTAACCTTACAGCAATGTAATCTTAAGTGGATTAAGAAAATTTCCAGGTATGTATAGGCAGTTTAGAGTTAAGCAAGTTAGATTAGAAGCTGCTGTTCAATCATGACTATCTTTTCAAATAAAATGCATCTAAGCTGCCCCAAAAGCACAAAGGATTGACAATATTCATCTTGCAACGTGAAATACTCAGTAAACGACACGCAAGTAACCCAAACGCCTTCTCAATTTAGCGTTCTGCTACCAGAAGCGATTGAATTGCCTATACTTCAAAACTATATTTTTCTAGAATCTAGAGTGTGATATCAAATTTGTTAACGTAAGATGTGTGCGTGGCACGCACACACGAAAATGCGCAATCTGCTTCTCTTTTGTACTGTTTTTAAAAGATAAAGAGTCTAATTATAAGATTGCGATAACAATAAATTTTGTAATGCAGAATGAATGGATTTGTATGATATCGTTAAGTCGTCCGTAAGGATGCTGGTTTAAATGGAGTTTTCACTTATCAGTGCGCACATCCTGTAAATTAGATATAACCTATTCTTTACATTCCCAGTAGGCATTTATCCCAAGGTGTAGTATAAAGGCCCGACCAAAATCCTTTACGTAAACATTATTTCTAATAGGGGATGCCCGCGCGCCTGCAGTGATGCCGCCCTAACAAATGATGCAATCTCGGCGTTGTTTTTCACCGGGTCGCGCGACAATGGCAGTGTTTTTTGCCTCCTTCGGTTGGCACATCCGGCGGCGGTATAATACCGGGAATGAGCGCCAACAGAGCGCTTCTATTGGGTAATGAAGTGCGATTGTTTTACATCTTTTGTTCCGGTGACGTGAGAACGTCGCCCTGCATTTGTAGGTTGGCAGCATTTGCTCGAATTTATTACGGCAGAGTCTGTGTTTGTGTTTGCGGTCTCGTTCAGAGTCGTTCATAATAGATTATTTGTTCGCAGAGAAGTTTTATCGTTCGAAATTTTTGAAACCTACTAGAGATGACGAATTGTTCATGTTGCAGTCCGTGGAATTTTGTTTGTTTGTTTGTTTGTTTGCTTGTTTGTAATTCTAAAGTAGGAAGCTGACAAAATGACATTCTGGAAACTTCTAATTAGTTGTCTTGAAGTTATTATTACAACGCTTTCATTCAAAAGTGTCAATACATAATTTTCGAAAAAAGGGAAAGCCTTTTTATGTAAAAGAGTTTTTTTCTTTGTAAAAGATTCTCTTTAGGTATAGCTTAAGAAAACCTCAGGATGATTAAGTAACCTTTTTCGCATTTCGTATTTTGAGAAACTGCAAACGTACACCTACGTCAAAAGAACTCATTTGTCAAACGTGAAATCCAAGCAAATACGCGGGCGTATGTTAATCACAGGTTCCTTGAATACTTTTACCCGATGAAAAAAGGGAGAACTATTTCTTCTTTTTTTTTGGAGTACAGGTGCACGTATGTGTAATCGGAGCGCGCTTCTTTAAATTAAGTGTCCGACAAAAGTTCGCCCTCTGAACCCGAAGCAGTTTGTTCTCAGTCACCGTAGATGTAAAAAATGAGCCCGATTATTCCCAGTTGACGTACTCCCTATTAATCAAAGCCTTCTTTTTATATCCGAGAAAAGAATTTTGTTGCATTTTTATATTATTTTTATAGATGTTCCGAGTTATTTTCCTATATAAAAATTTCCGGAAAGGAATGAAAATGGTGTAAAAGAAAAAAAATATTGTTTTACAATAGATAAACAAACAAGTTAAATGAAATTCCGGATAAGAGTTTTTTCGACGATAAATAAAAGTTCTCTCGGCTTCCCTTCTATTAGTGTTAACGAAAACATTAAAGAAATCAAGTGGATATAATCTTATTGATTTGCTGATGCGAACTCTTTTGTTACGAGGATATAAAACACAATGCTATTTAGAAGCGCTCCGGTTCTGAACTTTTGAAAAGTAAAGCGGATGAGGAATGATCTCAAAAAGAACGGGAGATTAAATGGTTACACAAAGCAACGGTAACCAAGTGGAACAAGTACACTCGCTGAAGGATTTTAATTCCTGCTGTCAGAAACATTTCTGGGATTTTTCGTTATATTTTATTCGTCGCGTCCCTGTCTACTTTTTATATATATGAAACTCCTTCCCTCTAGTCCTCACACCAACTGACAAAACAACCCACATAAAATTGCTACTTCAAGGGAGGAAAAAGGCGCGATCGCCTATTCTCGTTAAAATTCTTAGTTTCGAAAGGATAATAAAACTATCCCTTCGTGTATAAGCTAAAGGATGTAAGTGCGGAATAGAATTTCACCGGGCGTAAGAGGGAGAGCTTGGTAGAAGGATATTAAGGAGCGTAGGGGAAATTTCGATGGGCGTGTTTGGAATCACAGATTACAGTGGAGACACTTATTCATCAAGACTCGGCGCCAGGAGGAGGACCAAATCGGAATGAATCGGTAATTCTGATGGTCCTCCAGGACGACTTCTTGAATTGCGCGGTTGCTCTCGCAATCAAGGCACCGAGAGAATCGATCGTTTCATGTGTATTTATCGCGCTGCTACGACTGACGATTCCTCGTGCCCTTGCTGCTAATTTGCAGATTCGAAAATTTGATAATGACATGAAAGAAATTAATGTTTACATTAAAAAGCTCGACTGTCGTCTTTTATGTATTTACAACAGCCTGAAAAGAATAAACTTGATGATGTAAAGTTACAAAGTTCATCCTTCAAATTTGTTCGGTTGAATACTTGCTTTTATAAAATTGCATTAGTGACAAAATTTATCAGATTTATTTTACGCGGTTTTGTTTATATGTTGTTTCATTTGAAAATTCGTTAACATGTTTTTGTGAATACCAATTTTCATAATAGCTGAAGAGTAAATCGACGTAAAAAATGTATGGTGATAGAAGCATATTAACAATTGGAGTATGGCTAAGGTAAGTAGTTTTCTCAAGAAACACAAATAAATTCAGTGGGCAGACAAAAATGGTTTCATTAAGTACTCTACTTACTGTTAAAGTGTAGATTTACAAATGGAAATAGTATGAAATAATCATAACGAATCAAATGAAAATTATTTGTTTGAGTTTTGAGTTTGGGTTATATGGCAGAAACACCATTTCATAACATAGAATATGCCATTGAAAACTACTAAAAGAACAAAGTTCCACAATTAACTCATTGGATTCATAAATTCATTGACAACTAATAATTTAAGGTCTGTAAAGCTAATAAAAGAAGATAATAGTGTAGTATGTGCAATATAAAGTATCTAAATGAGTTTATAACAAGATAGTAAAAATGGTTTACCTTCAAGAAGGAAGCTTACTTCAATATGTAACTATCGTAACTAAAAAGTGTTTGACACTATGTTAAATTTTGTGGAAATTTTACACAAGAATTTTTACAAAAATCTCTTTTGAAATTCTTGATACAATGTTGTAGCGAGTTGTATGCAACTTGTGCACATTTGTGTATAAAATTTTTGATGTGCGCGTGCGCAGTATCAATCTATTTACAGCTATTTGCCAGTGACTTTTAATGCGGCTCGTAAACATAACCTCAAATAACAGGAAAGAAAGCATGTGCAGACGACGATCAGCTGACTTCGGTGTGCGCTCACGTTCTTTGCGCATCTTCTGCCAGAGATTTTTAGAACTTGTTCTATAAAAATTTTGCTGCCGAAAATTTCTATAAAAATTTCTAGGTAAACTCCGTTTGCAACGACCGAGAATTTCTAAAAAATTAATTTGTACAAAAGTTTTTAGAAAATTCAGCGTAGTGTCAAACAGCTCTAAGACATGAAGTACTGGTGAAATCAATAACAATTAAAGAAGAGTTAATGTTGACAGTTTGAGACAGTCTTGCATCTAGCAAAACTATTAATATGTCATCCAAGAAAAACATTTTTCATCCATCAGAATAGATAGAATTCTAATAATATAAATTCTTGTTAACTAGAAGTGTCTTTTGTATTTGAATCTTTCAACCCTCTTCAGATTCATTATTTTTCTGATATTCTGAACTAAACTCTCCGGTCGCAGACCACGACCCTTCTTTGGTGGATATAGGATTTTCTTCACCACATCCTTTCCATAGACTTGATATAAAAATACCACACCCACAAACAAAAAGCTAAACTTATTTCTCTCGTTGAATCTTCCTACACACTGTCCGTACGAGAGTGGGGCAAGGCTAAATTCTCCGCGTTTCTTTAGCTGAATAAAATCACAACACTATTGTAAACTCAATTTCTTTTGCAAAAACTTCTCTTAGATTCTCAAAATACCTTCCAAAGCCTGGCCCAAATCCGCAGTTTTGATTCTTACTCTGACGACAATAAATCGACGTGCGTGCTCATCGTCTCGAATTCGCTCATATTCTTAACACAAAAGGCTTTTAACCATTACCTTTTTTCTATTTAATCTTTATTTCATCCGCCGGTATCCTCAAATCATACTTCTAAAATGCATCCGCTCGTGTGTGACCTTGCACAGTATTTAAATATGTGCCTACCTTCGTTAATAAATATCCACTATTAGCAATATGATTACCAGCTCATCATCATCTTATTATTTCAATTTAAAAACCTGATGAGTACTTCGAAAAATATTTTGCTACTATTAACTACTTGTTCTTTTGCAGTTTCTGTAAGAAAAATAGTTTTCGACTCGGTGTTCTTCATGTGAACATCATATATTACAGTTATTTTGTTTGTATTTATCAAAGAAATGCAAATGGATAAGTGTACATTAGTGTAACGTAGTAGCTGTTTCTTTTATCATCCGTTTTACCTGTTATCGTAATGTAAGCATTTTTTTGTTATTTAATGCAGACCACACATTTTCTGTTCATAGAAAAAACCTTTATAATCGTATAAAGACCGCAAAAAACCTTTATCACCTTAATATTTATTACCGAAGGCACAAAAATGAGAGTAGCCTATTTTTATTCATGCACATGAAATCAGCACGTTTTTAAATCTCGTAAATTGAAGGAAATCTGTAAAACTCCTAAAATTAAAATTGTTCGAAAAGCCTCCACACAACTGTACATATACTGACTTTAATTAAGCGATTCCAGCATTTTCTTATAGTACCAATCAAAATTGTGATCAACGTCAGCTTATTAGTTCCCACCTCGTTAAAAACAATTTAACATTGTTGTTTTATGATTTGTTATTAGTTTTAACTAAATAAAAAAATAAAATAGAAGAAACTTAAATAAGATCATGGAAACGGTTCACGAAAAAACGAGAAGAGTTTCTAAATAGAAGAAATCTACAAAAAGTATCAACAAAGTAGTCACAACCAATTAGTTGATAAAAATAGAAGAGACAATAGGGATAGGTTGGAACTTAGTCAAATAGAGTTTCTTCATTGAAACGCGCAGTACAATGTTTGATTTAACCAGAACCTAAAAGTTTCTTTTCTCTTCATCCAAAAGCAATATGAAATCATTTTGTGAGTTTATTGAGTTACGTAAATTGCCTCATGAACAGTAACGGCATATCTTTGATGTTGAATTGCAATCAGAGAATGCTGCGCTGGCATGATCCACTACAAAGAATTGTTAACATTCTTACTGAATAAACTATCTAAATCATATAAAATGCTGAATATCGAAGAGAACTCTTAGAAAGAACTTGAAGTATCCTTGACCTATTCTTCAGATTTTCATTAATATCGATTCCATCAACACACTCGAATTCTCTCATTGAATAGTGTTAAAAATGTAAAAATCAGCTTTAATTGCTTCCTAACTAGTTTCTTTCTTCTAGAAACAGGGCACCATACATTACTATTTAATAATTTTCTTCGAGCTGATGTACTTCACTTTATTCTTGCTTTTTACAGTTAAAAAAATAAGAAAAATTGAGTAAAAAGAATGTTAAATGTTACTGTTTAAAAATATTTACTGAACTGGTATGTTTATGTCAAGTTTCTATAGAACCTACATTAGTCCACATGTATATTATGGACAAAACACAGATATTTTCTACCGTCCAGAAACATTTTTGTATCTTTCAACCTAGAATGTTTTGCCTTTCAACTCCAAAGCATTTTTTGATACATATTTCAATACAATCAATAAAAGAAGAAGAGGACCATATCAGAGAAGGCAGTTACGTCCGTCAGCCATCGAAGTGAGACGTTAAAATTTCAGTATGGATATATATACACATGTATCCATCTCAACCCTTGGCATTGTTGCTGTGAAGCAAATGGACTGTTCAAACCCTAAGAACCTACTTTGTTCCTATAAATATTGAAGTAATACATCAAACGTGCATAAATAATAGCAGAAATATTAAAGCCATCGATTCCGTGTTGCCCTAGCCGAGAGAGCAGCAGCGTTCGTGCTGCTTCCGTATATTTTTTGTTCGAACAGCAATGCTTATAAAGAAATGACGATGATAAAGCGCAGCGCGTTTTGCTACATTTGATTTATACCTCGCAGTTAGTCGGGGAAAAACTTCAAACATTTTCTTCCACCCGCCCGAGAGCATCGATTCCCCCGGCTAAATACTTGTGTCTTGTTGTGTCGAAGCTTTTCTATAAATTCGTCGCGAAACTAATCGAACCTTTTATTACGAATGCGGATGCTGCCGTGACACCGTTCTTCCAATGTCTGCTAGATGTGATTAAGAAGGACCGCCGTCGCCGCCGCGATGGACTACGCCCCTATGCCCCTTGGGGATGGAGAGTGTGTCGATCCGCTAGCTAAGGCCCTCGAGCGACTCCCACGGATCACTAGATCCCTTCAGAAAGGACTATCCTTGCGTGCGCTGACGTCATTAAGTTTCACTAGTTTTATTAATGTTTCGAGGGTAGGTATTATACATAGAAAATTCTTGTTTTGCAAATTTGAAATCCACCAAATGTTTAACAAAACATTCCGCATTTATATGGTTACAAATTCTGTTAACATTCTTCCTACGGCTATTTGTTTGTGATTAAAATAGTAATATGAATAATGCCAAGTATACACACATTATTTCTGTTATTTAAAACCGATGTTATTATGATGAATATGGAATTTAACAAAAGTTATATATAATAATTAGGAATACTGTTCTAACAAATACGTCTAATTGCGAATGAAATTGTTAAAATGAACAAATTAAATTAATGTACTAGATTCAAATCTACAAACTTTCTACACAATCAATGTACAATTTCTAGAAAATTAAAAAACGTTTTTTGTAATACAAATTTTCGTCATGTAATAACAATTTTAGAAAAGCTTTAAATTAGCAGTCTTTTGTGATATGATGAAAATTATTATATAAATATATAAATGAAGAGTTAATTCAACACCGTTTTGCTAAAACAAAGGAATATTCTCTGCAGATATTATACAAAATACTATCAAATGGAAGTATTATTATTACGGATTAATCTAGCTTTATGATTCTATGTATATAGTGAATTTCTAATAAATAACAGCAAATATTGAGGAAGAAATTTATATGTTTGCCAAAAAGTCATCATGTTACGTTTCTGGTCATAAAACTAGAAAAATCTGATTTTTGGAATCTACCAAAATTCGATCAAAGAACAATAACTTACTTAATGCAATAAGTACGTATTGATTAAAAAAAGAAGCAAAATAAATATAGAAATGTGTAAAATCAAGAGTACTTCCGAAAAATGCGTCTTGAATGATTAGAAATGCAAATTTCAGTTCAAAGTTTTCTTTTTTTCCTCTCCTTCAGTGTGGACTTGGTATCTGATTAATTATGCGGGATCAAAAAATCAAGGGTACATAAAATGATAAACTACATACTCTGTATACTGTGTTATAATAAAACATTCAACTCACCTTATCGAGGGGCAATGATCCAGGCGAACGCCTATAGTGCGTTAGCACATAGCGACTGTTCGGCAAAAACATAGTAAAGCTGACTCTAAGTTTACTACTACAAGATCGAAAGTAGAAACATTTTTAATGTCTTTTATTTTATTGAATATTCTTGGATACGGCTATCATGATATTTGTTACGAAGTGCAGGGTAATCCATATTTAAATAATGGAGTCTAAGACAAATTTTAATGGATTCAATGGAACTTCTTGTATACCTACTACTTCACTTGTGCAAGCACAATGTAGAGCCTAGCACTGGACGAAATTTCCAAGCCCAGTCTGAGTGAAAAAAACGGTCCGAGAGGCCCAAATGGCCCAACAGAGAAGCCCAATGGTCCTAACGGTTCAAAAGACCCATATGGCTCAACAGGCCCGAGAGGGCCAATAGGTCCGAGAGATCCAAACGGTCCGATAGACCCAACAGACCCGAAGGGCCAAGAAGACCAATAGACCCGATAGGCCTGAGGTGGCCCAAGAGGTCCAAACGGTCCGACAGACCCGAGAGGTCCAAACAGCCCGATAGACCCGTATGACCCGACAAGACCAAAAGATCCGATCGACCGGACATAGGTCCGATAAATTTTTAAACTGGTACGCATAAAAACCCGACTAGGAAACCCGGCCCTTGTAGGCCTCTAGCATGTGTTCGCTGCAAGTGGCAGGTCTCGATAGCTGTGCGTGGGCTGTGGATAGCTAGGATTTTGCGATCTAAAATACAAAAATAAAATAAGGGCGCCAATTCAAGCTTGGTGATGCCCTGCGGGACGTATGACTTAAGTAGTTTGTGTCCAAAATTATATTTAAATGTACTCTTAATTGTAACCAAGGTTCTGACACAATTCCTTATGAGATTTAACTAAAAGGTATATCTGATCTGAACTTAATTGTTACAATCGGCCCTAGAGGCCTAAACATAAACAATCAGAGTTATGAAATACATTGATCAGCTAGTGTTACATCTGGAGAATATGCTGGATGAATCATTGTTTCCCAACTCAACTCTTCCAGTTTTTCACATGTTGATTTTACCGAATGCGGTTTGTCGTTGTCTTGAGGGAAAACAAAGCCTTTCCGATCCACCAAAGCTGGCCATTCTTCTTCAAATGCAATTAAGCACAATACAATTAGTAATGATGGTCTCGTTCGGATTTCAGATTTCACTCGAAGCCCACCAAATACCGTATGCGAATGCAATTTTCTTCTAGGTTGGGGTTAGGGAACGTCTCTTGGCGATAGCCATTGCTCTCTGCGGTTGCCTTGAAAGGATTAGTCTCCAGTAACGATTCGGTCCAAAAATAGTGCATCTTTTAATCTAGACAATAACGCGGAGGAAACATATACCTCTAATTGCAAATTTGCATCGGCTAACGCATGGGGTTATCCATTTTACAGTTTAGAAACCTCACCAATAAGTTTCAAACGGCGGTGGACAATAGAATGTGAAGTATTAAGTGTTTCGCAAAAAAATCTTCATCGAATTCAACTGGACGCTCTTCACGTGGTTTATCTTCGTCTTCAGACCGAAATCGTTAGATACTAGCTAACACTTAGGGTTTGATTCCAGACTCTAAAAATTTCTTGACTTGAATTGAAGTGCGGTCGGTGTGGCGCTTTCAAATCACCCTAGATTAAACCGCACCTTTCTCCATTGAATGTCGTTTTTGATACATTTCTTTGTTAATCATCGATACGACATGTCATTATATTTTGTTTATTAGTTACTTCTTTGTACAATTCTTATGAATTTGACAGAGAAGTAACTGTTTTTTGCTAAAATCCTCGTTAGATTTGTTGCTTAACTTTTTCGTGTTGGAACGTTCATTCGACATCTGTGTTATTTTTCGGCAAAACTTAGAAAAGTGGGTAGCTTAGAATTTGCAGATCGGAAAATCTAAAATGTCTGAGACACTAAAAACCTGGAACCTTAGAAACCTGAGAGACTTAGAAATCAGAAATCTGAAACATTTGATAATTGGGATAGATCCAACAATTTGATTTGTGATCAATCTATTGCACAATATACCGAAATTTTTCACATTTTCCGTTGTATGGTAAGCAAAAATTAGCTTAATGTATAGATGTTAATTATTTTTGGTGGACGTATAGATCAACTGATACGTTGTTATTTCACTATCCAGACCAAAATAATATTATTGACTTTCTTATGCCATTTTTTTTATCCAAACGTCCGTTTTGAGTAGATAGAATTTTTGCTCTCTTGAGTGTCCACCTTATAGAAGTTACACTGTAACAGCAACATTCCTCTAAATATGCTAAAGTTCAATTCTTTGTAGTTTATTTTCACAAAAGACAGTTTTTTACTGGTGCTCGACCATCCAAGTAATTAATGTAAAATTTTAAACCGATTTTCATTTATTTTCATATACAATTATATTATTTCTTCAGTGAAATCAAATTTTTCTTATACGAGTATAATTTGGGAAAATTCTCAATCAAAATGTTTTTAGCCTCGATAATCCCAAGATTTTTAAAAAATAAAATGTCTTTAGTATATTTTTTAAAATACTCGTAGGACATACATCCATCTTTTCACTATCAGAAGGTATTTTCACAAGAATGACAATGATCGAGGAGTGATTAATAGCTTTCAAACAAAATCACCGGTTAGAGCACTACTACAGTGAAATGTAAACTAGATGGTTTTAAAATAGACATACTACACGATGAGTAAGAAATGAATAAAATAATTCGTGATTCTAAAAATACTGAAATACTTAATTTATCTCACGCTAAGGGCAAAGCCCTTTTTGAGGTTTACGTGTATGTACTTACAAAATATAAAGAACAACCCTCTCTTTGAAACACTTGAACTCGATTTTCTAAGTGGGGATAAATTATCGTGTTTATCTTTCCTCTACTAGTAAATAGCGGTAAATATGGTAGAAGAATGAAAAATATATGTTGGTGGAAGGGTAGTTTTCGGTGTGAACACATCAGAACATCAAACAGCGCGTGGGATTTCCAATAAATGGAGCATTA
The DNA here is from genome assembly GCA_011009095.1 of Ignelater luminosus. Lineage (NCBI taxonomy): Eukaryota > Metazoa > Arthropoda > Insecta > Coleoptera > Elateridae > Ignelater > Ignelater luminosus. The sequence continues at coordinate 29,123 of VTPC01090313.1, forward strand.
AGTGGTATTTTCTATCTCCGCTTTCTGGATATAATCCCTCAAAGTTCCCCCGTCACTTGGCAACACATATGATAAAGCCCCTACTACTCCAGTTTGTTGGTTTCAAAATATTTGTTCCGTCATTGGTGAAAAATAAATTTTTACGTGATTCTAGTTGTGTCCTTGTCGGAAAAGCTAAATTTGTTAGACACATCCCGCTCTGTTATTTATTTTAATGTTATAACTTCCAGAATGATAGGGTAAAAGCGGGGATAAACAAAAATAATGAATAAACGACTCTATTAAAAGTTAGTGCTGTTCGAAATTCGATGCGTTCAGATACGGGAAAAGTGGTTAATATTCAACCGATCTTCCATGAATCAGAAGATACTAACACGAGACTGCTGTGTAAAGATTATGTCTCGTTCATTCTTTGGACTAGGGCCAAATATCCTGGACTTCCTTTTTGCCCAGGAGAATTTACGGCGTATATTACCGGATCTTAGTGGATGTCTTTTGTATGAGAGACATCGATGCTGTCTGTTTTCTGCTTTTATCCTTGCTGGCTAGCGTAATCTCGAAAGATAATTTCACCAATAAGTAACCCGGCATAATTGAAAAATAAACGAAATGTATAAATAAATTTCATAATGAAAATAAAGTTAATATTTGTTATTTCCGTTCAATCCGTTACAAGGCAACAACTTCCTCATCCGACTGAGATTGAAGACGTGATTCGTTCAAAGCGAGTTTGTATAAACACATTTGTAAATAAACTCGTGTACACATAATCGAATTTACGAGGACAAACTCGATGATAAGCATGCCTGGAGGATTTCCAAGACATTATCTGCAGCCCTGTGTATCGGTAACTGGATCATCGCGTTAGCACGTACCGCTTCTATAATCATAATGCTAAGATACGACTTACTACTGGGAGGATTTGGCTAATTCCGCGACTTCTGGCATTATAACGGGAGTGTGTCTCATCGCCTTTCCCTACTAGTTCTCGGCGTTCCCTAACAACCAATAGATATACGAAAATATGGTCATTGCCTGGTTTTAGGTGGATTTACATATCGATAACTTAATTTACTGGGTAATTAAAAACATTACCCTTAATAAAAGGGTCGAGAATAAGAATTTGTTATCAAAGTGGGTTAGGTTAAGGAGGGGGTGTTATAGAATATTGCATAACACGCACTTCTTATGCTTTCGCTGCTGCTCGGAAACCCGTGACGCATCCCAATTTTTGGTTTTGTAGAAATTACCGGAGTGTTGGCGCGATCTTGTGGTTTTCGTTGTAGAGGGAAAGCGCCCAGTACGCTCACCACATAATATGAAACGTGTTCGGATTTCCAAGAAGTATTTACCTGTAGTTCACGCGTAGGAATGTTAAGATTGCCGCAAGTTTGTTATTATGACATAATTCAGAAATACCTGTCTAAAGGAATTTCCATAATAAAAGAGGTATTCGAACTGGAAATGCTTCTGTAACTTCGAATGTGATAGACGTGAAACAACAAAATTTTCATAATGCAGATCATCGAATCGACGGGAAGTTTGTGTGCATATTTTAAACGCTTCAGTTTAATTCTAATCAAGTTGGAATTTAGAGAAAATACAGCGATGATAGCTACATATTACACTAATCTACTGTCATTCCTCAAAGACCAGCGATTAACTCGTAACAGTTTCCTAGGCCATGAGTTTTAAGGGGAGGCTTATCGTTGAACAACCACATTATAGTACTGATCATGAAGGAACTTGCACTAAAATCCAATTTAATTTTAATCACTAACTAAATCAATAACCAGTTATCATTTTTATTAAATTGAAAAACCCTTATAAAAATAACATGATCTCGATTTTTAAACGAATATTTTTCGTAGGCAAACATTTCAAAACTTTTTCAATTAACGTGTGTATACAAGGATAACTATATAATGGAAAAATATACGAAGTCTGTAAAAACATTTTAGTGCATTAAAAGTCTTTTTGCTGAATAATCACAGAAAGGAGCAGAATACTTTTTTCTGAATTTGACGTCAATGATAAATTCCAGATTTTAAAAAATGTTTATTCTAAACTGTTTCGTGTTCTAGACACAATCCAGTATTTTATAGGAGTCGTTTCTTAGAACAGTTTTTTATTTGACCTTTAATTAGAGTGAACTTTTAAGGTTTAATACAATAAACGGTTACTTTATATATAGTAACCAAATTGACATGTTTTACAAATTAAATGTCATAAGTTATAACTCATGAGCAAAGCTAAGAATATGCGCATGTCTTATATGAACCAAGATACGCAAAATATGCAACAATAGGTGTATGTAAAATATACGCAATAAACAAAAGCAATATAGCATGAAAGACTTCGTGCCAAATACCTAATTTAAACTTAAAACGCTTTTTCACAGGGTTTGCAGAAAGCACCAGCACCATCTAAAGAAAGTTCCTGATGGTAGAACTGGACCCACGTCAATATTTTGGAACACATTAAGTATATTAACAATGTTACTATTTTACAGATGAAAAGTGAATGGATGGATTAAACTGTAATGGAAACGAAAATTTGCTTTTCCACCTCCTTCCAGTCATTACTATAAAATAATATAGCAGGATAACTTGAAATAGTCAAATTTAAAGTGACCGGTAATAATTCCCTTCCGAAATAATTAAGAAATCTATTGGGTAAATGTTATTCATTTATAAAAATTGAAAATATTACAAGATCACCAAATTCATATCTGAAAATACTATTATGTCGTCGTTTTAAATTATCAAAGAATATTCAGGAATTAATTTCACCACAGAACAGTCGTAGATAATAGGACTTCTTCGATAATATAAGCATTACATAATTATAAAAAGCCTTTCAAGAAAAATCGTTCTGATATCTCATATAAACTTTGTGAAATATTTGTCTTAATTGATGGAAAGGTCTTAGTAAAGAAAAAATTTAATTAAAAAAATTACGAAATTATGGATTATTCTTATCTACCAACCTTTTAGGAGTAATTAATTAAATCTATTTTGTAAATAATTCTCAAGAAACTAACAAACAATCTCAAAAACCGACCTAAATTCTCAAAAATGTAATAAAATTACAGTATGTAGGGACCGTTTCTCTGCAACTATTTACGGAAAATTTTTTTTTAGCTGGCGACCTCAGACTCGCTGACCTCGTGTAGTCTCTCTCTTGTAATCTTCGATCGTATTTTAAAAATCCAATTTAGATAGCTTTTCCAATTTCCACCTTTTCTGTTGTTGTGAAAGAGGAAACTCAACTGTAGACTACCCTAGATATCCTGGTAGAGGTTTTTTAATCTTTCACTTCTCAATCAAAAATATGTCGTACTAAGGTTTACCCAGTAAATTCTCGAACTTTGAATAAGCAAAGCAACAACCGCAACGTGATTTTTGTTGCATTTCAAAGAAGTAATTTGAAAAGTAATAAATTTATTTTTGTCAAATTGGAAAAATCCTTTAGTACCAGTTTCGAAAACGTCCAACTTACCGGAAGAACCTTTCGAGCGACGAAAGCCCGTTTTCCAAATAAGGCTCTCAGTTAATGTGAATGTCTGAAGACTACTCTCTGTTGGCAATACATCGGCAGTTATTCTCCTACGTCTTCCAGGCACAAGAAACTATCTCCAACTCTACTTAAAACAACATATCTTCATAACAATCCTCATGAAGTCGGCTTCTTCCTTCGATAGAGCGAATATCAAAAACTGCGACATTAGGCTTTCGCTTACAAAGCTCTTTAATTTGTAAACTAACATCGCGTGTTTTTTAAGCCTTTCCCTTTCTTCCCCAGTCTTAGATTCCACTAGGACCCGCAGTGACCAAACTCTTGAGTTTAATACCTATCTTACCTAGTTCTTGCTCAACGTGACTACTGGTAGCACATTCAAACTTAAGTTGTAACCAATACCAAACACGTTCTGGTGTACTGATAGTAACAAAGGCTGGAGCCTGTTTGGCCACAACATACGTGAACTCATTTGCTCTATACGATCAGTCGTTCTCCAATAGATACTAAGTAACAGAAAACAACTGCTTTCTAATCGTCTCTCCTACCCTACGAAGTTTAATCAACTTATCGGCATCCTTTCTCACATCACTACCTATTTTTTCAATATCATCGACATCTTCACTCAGCTTCTTTCCTCTATCGGCCAAAACTCTCACAAATTCATCATCTAAACTTCCAACCCAATCAACAATAACCGGTTTAGTCCTAAAAGAAGATGGCATAGATATATTGCTTACAACCACAACCGGTTCTGTGTCCATGTTATTCCCAAATTAGTCAATGTTTATCTTTTTTATTGCTCTTGCAACCATAAGTAGGCCGACCTAACACCGCTTTGTGGAGTAACACCCATTTCCAAGGGAGGGTTAAATACGGAAGATGCGCCGGGTGGCCTGACAGTCCGGCCTCGAGTGCGTAGCGAGGCAGTCGATCCGGTCTCCGTCTGCGGGTGATGCACTGAAGTTGAAAAGTAGGCAGCTAACTCCAACGCCTACTCGATACCCGAACAGGAGGGCGGGTAGTAGTAGCCAACTCCATCTACCGGTGCCCTTCGCCTAGGTCCAGGGAGTAGGCCCGGTAGAGTCCCGACTTTCTCAGCCTCGTCCGCCAAGCCTGTTCTGGGGGGAGCAGGTACCAGCAAATCCAATTCCACCGCCATTGTTGCAATTCGAGCCCGAGACTCCTCGGATGCAACCACTCCATAGCTGCCGAAATTGAACTTCCGTCCGTCACCCGTGGATAATCCCCTTCCCCTCCCTTCCTTTTCCCGCCAAATCCTATCGCAGCGCGAACTGCGGGGGGTTGTGTTTCTGAAAAGAACCGTTTGCCCCACCCACTACCTGACCACTCCTAATTCATTTACATCCAAACTCAATCCATAATTATTTTCAATGATTCCAATTTAAAATTCCTTTCAATATTATCCTAATAATCCAATTCCAAAATTAATTATCCTATACCTTTACTGCCAGCTCGTGTTCGTACCGCTTGTGCACCGTCTCCAATTCGTCGTCCGTATCTAGATCGAAGAATTCCACCTGAATTCCAGCATTCCGAAGATCAAGAATCCTCTTCAATCCGCCAACAACAAGAACCGCCGCGACGCCATCATCAACACCGTATCCAATCCCCTCTCAAGCCTACTTTACTGCCTTGCCTAACGACGAAGATTCCAGTATTCCATCAACCAAATAACGGACGCTGCGTTCAGGACCATCAATTTCCAACGGGCTTGAGAGAGGTCGAACGACCTCGAAAACCGGTGCCTAGTGCATCAATATCGATGATTTCTATCTGTCTGTCTGTCTGGTGGCCTGAAGTCAGCTGCGTTAACGACCGGGTCAAGCTCCTGCTATCAATTCCCTTGAACCTTAAGATTGGGTCTCCATCTCGCGGCCAAAACGGTAAAGCAAAGACCCTCGATCTTTGTTTACTCTACCAACAAGTTGGGCCGTTGATCCAGCACAGCCAAAGGATTGCAGAAGAATCAAAAACAATTGTACTTAGACCCACAGTTCGGGCACCCTTAGTTTTCCATGCCTGTTCCCGGGGGAAACAAGCAAGAAATGTTATCTTGAGATAATGTAACGTCTTCGTGAGACTATCAAAAAAAAGCTTTGAAGCTTGGAGGGAAAACCGATAGATGCTTCATGCAGATAATGCTCCCGCTACACGTTACTATTATTCCATCAGTTTTCGGCAAAGCATGAGACAACGGTCATTCCACAGCCGGTTTACTCTACTCACTTGATCTACCACCAGTAAGCTTTTTTATACCTTAGATTGAAAATGACGAAAAAAAGCCGACGTTTTGAGTCGACTGACTGGATAAAAAGATTCCACTAACGGAAACGTTCCAAAAATGTTTCGAAGTATGGAAGACACACTTCTAAGGCTAAATAGTTCCTGAGTTAAGCAGGGAAATTTCTATTGAGCAAGTTCGTGAATTTACCGGACAAACCCAAAATAAAGATATGCATAAGTCATCGCAACAGAACTAAATCAGTCATTATAGTTCCGAGAAACCGTGAGTTCTAAATCTCTGTCTAGGGGAACGGATTATGTGCATATAAACGTTTCTCAATCTTTGGTATGTTGCAGAATAGTCTAAGCTTTTCCCATTTCATAAGGAGAACCTTTCTAGTTGCTTCCACTTTCTAACATTATCATATTCAATATCTCTTCTGCTGTGAAGCAACAATTGGCTTCATAAAGCATAATAAATCGAGAGGAAGTTGCACATCTGGTATAGAAGAAAGAGAGAAAGAAAGGGGAGAGAATGGAAAAGCAGCGCTTGTTCTTAAGAGCTCCTTGATTCCTCGTAACACTGTATTGATATGTGAAAGAGAACCTTGTAGGTGTGGGTGAGTCAATCGTCAAATTCCTGATTATAACCATAGTTCGGAATAATTCTTTACTCCCAATGGAATTGAAGATCTTATATAAACGTGCGCCTCCAACAATATTTAATTAGAAGTCGTACAAGTTGTTTTTTCAAGATTTTATAATTACATTATGGAAATGACGTTAGCTGTAATTCCGTGGAAAACAGATCAGTTGCTTTTTGAATCTTTCATTTCAATACAACACTTTGATCAAGACTAAAATCGCCAAATGAGTAATCCGGTCGAGTCTGATGTTGGTAGGTTACGTTACAAACTTGTTTAATGTAAATGTAAAGTTCACATATTAACAAGTTTTGAAGTAGTTGCATGCGTGGTTATACTCTTCAAAAGACCCCAACTGTAAATCTTTATTTTGGTATGTGGATCAAGTGAAAGTTTTTTTGGGCAAAACAACAGTGACGAAGTAAAAGTATTTCAATATCCGTCAAATACAAATCTAACTTTTAGAACAGAAAACCACTTTAAAGAAACAAAAGCTTTCTATCCTTTTCAAATTAAGAAATACAGCGCGATTACATTCAACAAAACTAAAAAACTGGAGACGACAATAATATAATAAATATGATGACTCGTTCTACATTTCGATCACGAATTAGAAAATGCTCGCTATTCTTCTTATGATAACAGTTGAAGAATGGGAAATCTTACAAAAAAATAAACTAATTCATTTCTGAATATTAAATATTTGAATATCTTTCTGACCAACTTTAAGTTTTCCTAGCAAATAAACGATCAATAAACACGATAAAAGTTAAAGAGAATTTCGTAACTGTTTCCAAAACTTTTTTTGAGGTTGCCGAATATTTGGTATGTTTTGAATATCTCATAAATATCTTCGAGTGGTTTATAGCTATGTACAAAGCCAGTGGGAGAATTAATCAAAATATAAAATTAATGTAAAGCTAACATTACACGAGCAACATGCTAACACTAATAACAATACAAACCCACACAAATAATAACTACATAGACTTCAATTTCACTATCTAATAAAGCTGAAATGGTCCTGAAAACACGAAAATTAATTGAAGTCTTCTTGGAGGAGAGTTTTGTTGCTGTGGTAAAGTTATACAAGCAAAACAAGTCGTCCCCTAAAAAGACTTTTTAAATTCTAGGAAGTTCGAAAGTCACGGTAGAGGACGATCGAAGGAACGAACGAAACTTATATATTTTGCCCTTGTTTTCTATCGAGAATTAGCCTCGTTCCGTGAAGTGGATGATATTGGGAACGGCCTCTGATAACCGTTGTGTGTTCATTGTTCAATGACTTCGAGAGTTCAATTGTGATTGCCCTGTAGACAGGGCCACTCTGATCTACCATACATACGTGCGTATATGTGTATGTGTGTATATGTATGTATTGCTCGACACCGAACCCCCGGAACAAAAGAGTGAATGCACAGCGCGCTTGGATTAATGCCAATTTCAGAGCTCGTTTACCTAACACTAGATGAACAGGAAGGTATAATATATATGCATGTTTGTGGTATTAATACGGCTATGTTGAAGTAGGAAAACCGACATCCTAGACGGGTCATGTCATATTAAGTACAGATCGGATTTCCAGTTGCTCATGGATATTGTTTTATTTGTATCGCTAGACTTTGGAATCCGCTCTAATTCGAAAACCCTCACGCTTTGGAAAAGCACTTTGTAATTATATCAACTCTGCGGATAATTAATAATTAGTTGGATTTGTGTTGTGTGTATATTGTATACCGACGCTACGCATAATAAATTTATGCTTAGTGGTTTAGTTGAGTTTACTAGGTAAATCTAACCGCAATATATGAATATTCCATCTAAAATTCCTTTTTCAATAAATTATATGTTATTACACGACTTATTATATTTAAAGCGGGATTTTCACAAAAGCTTTCTGTAATAATGGTTAATCCTGGTAATTAGAGAATTCTGTGGAAAATGAAGCCAAAAATTTGCATTTATTCATTAAAATTTATATTCACGTACTAGGTAGAACAATAAGCCGTATTAAAAATAATGAAACACACCCCTTTCGATTAGCACAGTTGAAATTGCATTTGTAACAAAATACGTTACAATTAACCACTGCATATAGATAGAAAAAGCCTGATGGTTATTATTGTTATATTACGTAGATAGAATTTTTCCTCGCGGCAGACAGCTGAACTGCAGTATTTGTTATTAAATGAACATAAACAAATAAAAATTAATAGAAAGCATTAAACGATACCCCGTCCCTGGTTGTTTATTAAGTTTGCGACTGCTAAATTAGCAGTCTCGTTCTCGTTCAGTCAACAAGTTTGCATTTCCATTTTAGGAAAAAAATATCCCGTTAAGTACAGGGTAAGACAAGTTTGTTACTTTAACGGTTTCTTTTTTATTTTATTGTCAAATTCCTTGTAAATATAGATATCTTGTTTCAGTGCTGTTGCTTTAGGAGTTGCTGGGGTCCATTTGGTTTCATAAGTAAATTAGTTACATTGGCACGTTCAAGTATTATATACCGGGTGCTCCATCGGCAGACGCAACATAGGAAATCCCATGCTAATTTGGAAATGTTTAAATATTGGTTCCCCTAATTATTTTAGCACTAAACTTTCCTTAGGTTTTTTGAAGGGCATTGCAAGATGATATACACTGAGCAATTTCAGCATTTTATGATAACTCAATTAGAAGGTATTTAAATGCTAACAAAACCAGAATTACTTTCTGTATGCTGTTCCCTGCATAATACCACTTTATTATGGAGATTTTCTCCGTTGTTGCATAATTCATAGTTAAAATTTAAATTGATTGCCAAACTGTCATAGATAATTAATAGAAATAATAATAATAATAATAAATAAATGGAAAGAGTTCAGCTGAGCTGTTCTTCCACTCCCCCCTTGTATATTGTACAATTTATACAGTGTGCTGATTAAGTATGGAACAAATTCAATAACTCGAAAAGTATTAATATTTCGGAAAGAACAAAAGGGGTGTAACGATTTTAATTTTTGGACATCTTTTAATATTATGCGCAAATCAATGACGTCATCAATATTTTTTTTAAATGGCAACCCCAAAATATTTTTTCAGATTATTATTCACCATTGAATTCTCTGTATAATGATCTTTAAATTTTTCCAATTTGCTCACGTTTTTCGGAGATATCATTTTTTTTGTTTAGAAAATTTAAAACATTCTAAATGGTATTTCAACTCTTTAAATCTAGCAGGCTTAATTTAAATTAAATTAAAAAATCGAGTTCGCGTTTGTCAATCGCAGTCGATCATTATCAGTATTTCTATTCTCTCCTTCTCTGTTAAACGCATCGTCTTTGTTTGTTAAAAATTTCAGTATTTACAACAAATAGTAATATCCAGATTTAAATAGTAAATTACAGAAATCTAACTAGATGACATAAGGTAAAATCAAGTTGATGTGTACTTGATTTTTCAATTCAATTTAAATCAAGCGTACTAGATTTAAAGAGTTGAAATACCATTTAGAATGTTTTAAATTTTCTAAACAACAACAAACAAAAAACGTGAGCAAATTTGAAAAATTTTAAGATCATTGTACACAGAATTCAATGGTGAATAATAATCTGCAAAAATATTTTGGGGTTCCCATTTAAAAAAAAATATCGATGCCAAAAAATTTAAATCGTTACACCCCTTTTTGTTTTCTTCGAAATATTAATACTTTTCGAGTTATTCAATTTGTTCCATACTTAATCAGCACACTGTATATAAAAATATTTAAATATTAAATACACTAAATGGAAAAAAAACCTTAATGTACTAAAGAATAGAACAATTGTTATTATTGTAGTTTGACCATGTCAAGGTTGAGCGCCCAGGAGCATTATGAAAACCTTTTTTGTGAATTGATTAATGATTAATTCCTTGAAGGATTGAGGTATTTGATTGTACACTTTAGCGATATTATATGAAAAAGACCTATCGAAAAAAACAGTATTATGCTGTGGAATAGTCAGCAATCCCCTATATCGTAAATTGATATTGTGCACATCAGTCCTAAAACGTATAAGTTGGGAGGCTGCCGTTCAGTGATTATCTTATGATACATCACAGCCGTTTGTAAATCTCTCGTTTTTCATATTGAGCCAAGAGGCTGCTATTAATTTATGAGAAATATGATGATATTTTGGAATACCATAAATGAAGCGTAAGCATGAATTTTGTACTCGCTGTATACGCTGTGATGTGTCCACATCTAAACAAGCATTATATACCGGAGCACAATATAAAAACTGTGACAGAACTAAGGACTCACACAACATTAAATATTTTCGTTTTAATATCTAGATAATGTCTATGAAAATAAAGTAATTTTAGATTAATATACGCTTTTTGTATGCAATTGCAACTCGAAAAGTTTTATCAAGTATTAACTCTAAGTTTTTTGCTTCATCGACAAAGGGATCTGCTACGCCGTTTATTGTTATAGGTGAGTTATCATAAAATGTTCCAATTTCTCAGTGTATATCATCTTGCAATGCCCTTCAAAAAAACCTAAATAAAGTTTAGTGCTAATTAGGGGAACCAATATCTAAATATTTCAGAATTAGCATGGGATTTCCTATGTTGCGTCCGCCGATGCAGCACCCGGTATATAAATATTACCACATGAAGATTAGTTTGCTATAAAAATCAAATCAATGCTTGACCGTGTTTCTTATTTTTACAAAGTTATTCAAGTATAAAACAACTTCAATGTAGAACGCAATTGTATGAAATGAAATCATTTCAATATAATTAATAAGCAGTCCACCGAATTACTGACGGTACTACTTAAAAAATAATCTTTATTGACCAAATTCAATCTGGCCAAAGATTACTATTTTGCACTTCACAGACTTTCATAAGCATGTGATAAAGAGCTTGAAGAAACCAGAACTTGAGATCAATGTTCGACTCTGAATTAATCTTCTATCAGGTAATACAGCTTGGAGTATCTCTGATTTATCGAACTGAATGCGAGGTCCGCATTTCTATTTAGATGGTCCAAAGATGAAATTGAACTTTCTTCTGCTCATAAAAGATAACTGTTCTTAAGTTCTGATTAGGCTTTTACTGTTCTGGGAAAATGGTGACTTTTCAAGTTTCTCGTGCTGTTTGGTATTTACCATTGCAATTTCATGTCCTGGGAAAAAGTTTTGGATTTTGACAAATTTGTTTCTTTCATTGAAATTTTAAACACTATTAAGGCCGTATTTTGACCTTCTCGGGTTTCTTTAGGCTTTTCATTTCTACCTGCGGTTAAACAAAGTTGCTATGAAGATCAAAAAATATTCACTTTAGACTTTAGGGCGTTTTTTTTTAATCTCAGTAAGTTGCTAAATTTCATTTGTTTCATTTTTCTATATTTTTCAGCTAATATCTTTTAAATAATTGGGTGTGACAGATTAGCTTCCTGGCACTCGCTATATTTAATCCTTTGTCGTCTACCAAGCCTGATTGAATCTGCATCAATATTTATCTAGTCTTTCTTTCTTAAATTAAACTCCTAAGCATTCTTTTTTGAACATATCCTATTTGAAGGTTCAGTTAACTGTCCGTGAATTTTGCTATCCACATTACTATATCAACCTGGCGAGAACCATGAATTGCAAGATAATTTTTAAATCTACCCTAAATCAACAATGCATTATTTGTTTAATTTAGCCGTTGTCTGATTTGATTACTTTTCTTTTTATAAATTCAACTCAAACTATTAAACGTAACCGACCAAAAATATGTTTCTAACACAGGGAAGCCACAAAAAGCCAAAAGCATATAGTAGTAGTCACTACCATCAATCATTAATTTTCTGTACACCTGAATTGAATATAAAAGTTGTTTGTAGCCAGATGGTATCTTGCCAGTAATATTATTCGCATGACTCTTAAAAATTAGTTTCAGTAGAAATCGTTAACTTTCAAAGAAATACACGACGGTTTGCAAGTAAAAAAGCAGATTTCTCGGTTTTTATTTTTAAACTGGAAGGTGGAAAAATATAAAATGAATATTTTCCGTTTGAAAAGCAAACAGATAACAAACATGAAAGGAAAAATTATACAAAGAGTCAAAAATGGTCAATCTAAAATAACCAGGCGCTTAAGAAATTTCTTCACGATTCAAATAAAAAAGACCTTCCATTGGCGAGATCAAATAAGATCGAAACAGCTGTCTGGAAAAGCCATGGTTAGTATTTAGATAGTATTTTTATTAATTTTTTTCAGATGACTTCGTTTACATTGATAATAGATTTTCTGTGTTAAATATGAAGCTTTAGAATTCAGAAATGCAAAAATAATTCATAATAATAAACATCTGCTCCTAGTAAGTTATTAGAAAATATTTCAATTCAAGAGTTTTTATAATTGTAACAATTCTGAATACAGATATTGAAACAACATATCTTTGTTTCATTTTTGAGTAAGAAAACAAAGGAAAAATAAAAACTTTCTTATGCTATATAGAAAATTTAAAATTTTATAAACTTCCGTTGTATACTTTACAAATATCTACCTATATTGAATGGCTCAAAGCGATTGTTTCCCGTCTGTATTAACAGCAAAAAAACTCAAAAACCACAGACGAAGCCTGCGGTTATTCTATCTCGAACCATTCACAGAGATTGCATCGCGCGCGGCAACCGTTCTGATTAAAGCATCTGCAAGTGACAAAGACAAGCAAATATAGGCGATCGAGTGTATTGGCGTTCTTCCTTTGGGAAATAACAGAATGCGTGACATTAGAACTCGTCGTAACTGCAAAAGAAGAGAACGACACATCAACCATCGATTGCTCTCTCAGCTCGCGACAACGACGACGAATTCGCCAAGAATCAATGACATCAGCGTCGCCTGCGGCGAAAACTCGAACTCGGAGAGTTTTACACATTCTGGGCGCTTAGCGTATCAAGGATATATGCCTTTATAAAGGGAATTTTCTATAGAATATCGTATGTGCCTTTAGTGAAAGACTTTCATATCGGACCTGACTTCAGTATGAGCAAGTTTATAGCCGAAAAAAAGTACAAGTTTCAAGTAAACTGCTATAACTTTCTAAATTAATATCGAGTTAACTTTTTAATTCTTTTTAAACAATTCCTTTTGAATACAGGAAATGTTACGCAACGAAAGCAATAAAATAAAAATATTTACTTTAGCTAACTTTTAATTTTGTATAATCAGATCACAAGAACTAAAGTACTTGTTAAGTTTTAAATAAATTAGAGCAAATGTATTCAAATAAGAGTTTAAAGCCGTTAATTAACTCTTGAAATTAAGTTAACGAGTAATTTCTCTAAATGGGTATAGAAAATAGCGATTGTTATAACAAGCAAAACAACTAAAATTGCCCGTGACGTCAAAAAGGGATTCAAAATAACAATAGTGATGACAATGAGGGATGTGTCACTACCCTACGTATTATACATTGTAGTAGATATAATAATGTAGCACATTTACAATAATTAATCATGAGCGTTTTCCCAAAAACTGAGAATTTCAGACGCTTCTATATTGTGTAGGTAATTTTCAATGTTTGTGTGTTACTCTTTAGTAACATAAACATAAGCTGATAGCAAAACTGTATACAGTCCTAATAATTAACAGCTGGGATTTTGCTTTTCTTTTTTTTATAGTTAGACCCATTCTATTTATTCTTGTTAAATTTTATCAAGTTAACTTGTTGTTTACCAGAATTTTGTATGTAAGTATGACAGCTGCCTTACGTAGGGGGAAGTGAGAAAAGAGTACCGAACGTACTGGACTGATTTAAAACAGCATATTCAATTGTCTTTATCTTCACATACATTCAATAAACTAATTTCTTTGAATAAATCTAAAAATTGTTTACGATTACCAATATAAAGGAGCTTTCATAAAACTTACAAATGATAGTTGCCATTTTTAACGGAAAACGATTTTTGATCATCAACATTATTTCCATTCTTTTCTAAAACTTTCTAAATTGATAATGATAAAATTACAGTCGTCATTTTATGTTCTGCAACAACTTACGAGAAATAAATTTGCATCGCACGGTCGAGTCGGCTGAAAGCGTGGCTTTCTGCACATTTGATTAAAATTCTAACTAAATGATTATTGACAGGTAATGACCCAATAGGTCAGCAGACTATTAAACTAAGCGAGTTTCTAAATAACTGGGATTTGTCTGTTTTCCGTATTTTCTAAAATTGATTGGATTCGCCTGCACTTGAAATTTCTAATTATTTTTATTGCAAGATTCAAGACGTCTTTAAAATTCATGTAAACTTATCTTCATTGTAAGAAGAATCATGTTGCTTGAAACTCGTTCCTGTCCAATGTTTTTCTCTCCAATTTCCAATCTTTAAAACCTCCATGTCCTGCAGAACCTGTGTCTTCCACTTGATTCTTGGTCTTCCCCTTCCACGTTTACCACCCTGGTTCATTTCCAAGATGTGACGAGGAGTTCCGTCTGGTGTTTGCCTTATCAGGTGTCCCAACCACCTTATTCGTTGCGCCTTAATTGCCCCACAATATTCAGCTCCTGATGCAGGTCTCGTAAATCTTGGTGCGTCCTTTTTAACCATCTACCAGCCACACACTTTCCTCCATAGATTCTTCTTAGTGCTGTTCGCAACCCGTCACTTTTATCCAGTGCCCATGTCTCACTTGCGTATGTGATAACTGGTCTTATTACGGTTCTGTATATTTTTTCTTTTCCCTTTCTTGATAACACTTTATTTCCCAGTATCGCTCTCAGCATGTACAAGCTTTTGTTAGCTGCAACTATTCTCGCTTGTATTTCTGATTTATTTCCTGGTTTTCTGTCAAAGTATTCCCGTAAGTAAACAAATTTATCTACTTCTTCGAAATGCAAGCTTTTCTCTTCGTCGATCTGGATCCTGAGAAGGTTTTTCCCCGGACTCTTGTCCATGCCATGTATTTTGATTTTTCTTGGTTTATTTCTAGGTCCATCTTTTGTGAAGCTTTTACTAGTCGTATTGTTACTTCTTTATGTTCTGATTGGCTTCGTTTTATTAGAGCTATGTCATCTGCGTACGCCAGACATTGATGTTTTCTGTGGAATATAAGGCCTGCTCTGTTTGTTGCTGCGTCACGAATTACCATCTCCAGAACCAAGTTAAACAGGAGTGTTGATATGGGATCACCTTTTCTGAGCCCTCTCTTGACTTCAAATTTATTTGTGAGTCTGTTGCTAACTCTGACCATATTTATTGTACTTTGCAAAGTAATTTTTATTAGGCGGATCAGTTTCTTATTTATGCCAAAATAATCGACGAATAGTGTATGTGTGTCGACTTGTAGTTCCCAGCTTATTGTTTGTATTTCTCTTAACGTATGTATCTGGTCGATCACAGATCTCCCTTTTCGGAAGCCCGCCTGATATTCTCCTATTATGCCTTTTGCTTTATTTCTTACCCATATGGTTAATATCTTGTACAGTATATTTTGTAGCGCAATGCCCCTGTAATTACTGCATCTAGCATATTATAGCTTCGAATCACGTGTCCGGAATCTTTTCTTCGTTCCACGCTGTGTTTATTAATTTTTGTATCTTTTCCTCCAACACCTTCCCCCCGTATTTTATGGCTTCTGACACAATTGTGTCACTTCCTCCGCTCTAATTGTGTTTCAGATTCTTTATACTGATTGTACTTCTTCCAAGTACGGTGGGTGAATTTCTTCTTCATGTTCGTTTCTTTCTTGCATGTGAGCCTGAGTTTGTCCTTCGTTACTGTCTTCTTCTATATTCAATAGTTTTCTGAAGTAATCTTCCCATTCTCTATCTATGTATTATAGTTATCTATTATCCGTCCTCCACTGCCTGTTTTTCCATACTTTTTAAAATTGTTTGGATTTGCATGCACTTCAAATTTTTAATTATTTTTTATTACAAGATTCAAAGCTTGTAATCTTCCTTAAAATTCATGTAAACTTATCTTCAATGTAAGAAGTCATGCTGCTTGAAATTTGCTTCAAAAACGGAATCGTATTTGAAAATGTAGAAATCTTCAACAGGCTATTCAATAAGTAGTCGAGAAAATGGTATTTCCAAATGTCATTAATTTACGTTTCATCATTTTGGACCCGCTTGGTATCTTCAATAGCGTACCTAAAACCCCTTCCATCGGTTCGGATTACCATCTTTGATTACTTATCAAACTAAAAGAATCTCGCCGATAACCAAAGACCAGCCCCCTCCTCTCTAGATATTTTTATGAAACACTTGTATAGATGAATATATATGTAATAACCAAAGGTGTATTCTCAGTTCACCATAAACTTTCGTACACTTAAGCAGTGCACTGAAATCACAGCCCTAATAATAATATGTAAATAGTATGATTATTCAAAGTCCTCTTCAATTCTACAAACATAAACGAGACCATGTAGTCCTGAGACACAATATGCAAACCAATTCAGGAAGGTAAGAAGTACTTTGCAAAAATTAAGTGTATGTACTAAAGAACAATCTCAATTAAATAATTCACAATTCCAAATTTTGAAAACTACACAGTAAAAAGTAAAAGTTTGGTGCAATGGCCTCTGATCCTCAAAAATCTGTTTGAATCTTAATATATTTTTGCAACAGGATTATCTTATAAGCAGAAATATCTGAAGGTCGTGTCTGCAACCTTCTATTTCTAGAGCACTCAAACGCACACGTGCATATACGGCCTCCATAAACATGTGCATTGAATATTTGTCCATCATGAAACCAGCAAATTTATGTCAAGGATCCACGGGTGCTTTTTTGAACAGTAGGTTTGTTTCCTATAAAAATGGTAGGAATCACTACTGAAGTCAAACCAGTACCAGTAGTTTCACTGTGGAAAACGCCAGTAAGATGAATATACTTACGTTAAGTACTTTCAATAGTAGTAGTAGTTTATTCTTTGTGCCAGTACAAAAGATAAAATACAAAATGAACAGATCACAGATATAAAAAAATAATAAAGACAAAGGCAAAGTAAATCTTAAATATGTAATACAAACAGCAGCTTTTTTTGCTGAATAAATCTGTAGCAAGTTACTTGGTTCCGTTACTGAGGTATCCTTGTACCGCCAGGGTCATTAACAATATCTCTAAAACAGTATGAAAAAAATATAAATATGAAGTTTCTTAGGCAACCTTTAGGTTCATTGCCAGCACTCTGCTCTCTAATCTTGCACTAGTCTCGTTTCCTGTTCTACAACTTCGCGTCGTTTACAATTTTAGGCTTTTTGCAATGTAGTTTTGCTTGGAAGTGCTCGCTATTTTTCCAATCGGATGGATTTTTCCAAGAAGTCAGTATTTATTGAAGATATTCCAAGGAATCTCCTCGAAACGGGAGATATAAGTGTAAAACTACCTCGGTTGTACTGTTAATTTTTTTACATTCTTCTTTAGACTTTTCGAACGTTTTAGAACTTTGGTTTCAACGCGAACGTTGATGCCAAAAAATACTAATGTCGTTGTTTCAGGTGCAAGGTATCAAAAATGGCTATAAATTCTTTGCATAGCTACCTTACTGATGCGTTCATTATCATCCCTATACGTGTGAAGGTCGCAGAGGAATTACAAAGCTTGAAGGGAGAATTCTGACAGGGCTTCCAGCAAACTTTCAGTTTGTTCAAAATGAATTAAGTGAACAAATTGTTTTTATTTATTAAGTGAATTTCAAGGGAATAAAGCTAAAGATAAAAAATATAACTTATTATTAACTTTCTGCTTGTGTGAACCATCCTGAAATCTGGTAGTTGTTCAGTGCGGAGGGACCACCACATGGTGGTTACAATTTCGTAACATAACAAATTAGAAGATAATTTTTCAAAATTCACATCAAGTTGTAGGATCAATTTGTCTTTTTTTCTTTTTGCATAAACTACTAAAACTGTACAAAGATGTCCAAGATTAAACATGCAACATTGATGTAAACCAAGTCTATGATAACTTGACCAGTAACATCCAATCCAAATAATAATCAAAAATGCGTGAAAGACTAAACGAAATAAAGTGAACACCGGAAGTCTTGTAACAGATGAACGCATCCACGCCTTAGCATAGATATACAATAAATATGCACATAACTCTGATTCCGCAATGTCTTCATCAGAAATGGAGGCTGGCAATGTAAAATCTTGAAGCAGACAATAGCTTAGCTATTCATTTGGCATTCCTAAATTCCGAGGTAAACTCCTGCAGGGGAAATCTCTTCGGAAGAAAGTGACAACATTTCTTGATAGTCCTCGCGAAGTTGCTTTAGTCTTCTCTAAGACTTATTAAGTAAAATCATGGGGATCATCGACGTTTCTTTTGTAAGATTTTTGTTTATTTTGCACCTATCTTCAAGGAATTTCTTCAATATTAAAATACTTGGTTCAGAAGACTTGATATCTATGCAATCAAACATGGTCTTCAAAAGAACATTATAGATATAATATCTATGTGATAAATGTAAAATATCTCTCTCTAATTTCGCTTCTAGTATGTCTTGAAAACGATCTGTGTTTGTTGCTATTGTATCAAAACAGGAAAGAACGTTTAGATATTTTTTGATATTTTCCAATTCTCTAATAACTAATACATTGCAACAGCATCGTGGTGTGATGAATGGATGGAAACTCTTATGGTCTTAATGTCGTTTGGAGCACATAAAAAATGTAGTAGTCTTAGAAGTCTTTTGCACAATGTCACCAATCGTTAGTAAAAGGTAATATTAATTGCTAGAACCAAGTTATCATTCAATATGACCGTTGTAAATAAATAATAATGATTTTAGGATCACGATAGTTTGGGATTTTGTTTTCAAGATGATTTGAAGATTTGTGCTTTTCTGTGGTAGAAAAGGAAGGATTGCGGGATAATACATTTTAGATATTAGGCTATCTTTTCAAAATATTTCTAAACCATTTTTCTCCTTCTAAACTAGTAGGATGTAACCCTTTAATGGTTGCTGTAATATGTGCAATTCGATGCACTGCTGTTTCAAGGTTGCATAGTTCTAAACGCTTAAAAATGAGTTCCATTGCACCATGCAAGCAATTTTTAAAACAGTTTTGTCTGTGTTATAAACATGGCGCAAACGCTTATTGAAATAGTATAAGAGGAGAGGCAATCGTCTTTCCAAGTAGCGATTGTCGCAGAAAACAAATAAATATAGCATAGTCCAACTTCGGGTATTCTCGATTCCGTAGCGAATATTTTTTGTTGATAATGATTAATACCCGTTGTTAAGACTTGATTGCCATACAGAAAGCTCACTAATATTTCGTGATTTTATACGATTAACAAAATTGTGTAGTGATAAACTGATAAGTTATGCATATAACCAAAAACTGACAGTTAATATGTTAAGTGGTTGTAAGCTTTTAAAGTGTTAGCTGAACACTGAGTTATGTCAAGTTAAAGACAATATTCCATTTATTAATTTTGATGCTGTCTTAATGTAGAAATGAACGTTGACTAATGATACAATTTTCTAATGGCAGACAGTTTTGGTTTTAACAATTAAGGTTTGAAATAATCAAAATGACCTTTCTTAAAATTTATTTCACTTGCGTATCTTATTCTATCCAAGAAGATTACAGTTCATGCTAGTTTGCTGTTTCAATAGAAGGAATGAAATTTCTGTTAGTATTTGTTATTATACAGACAAAATCTGATTTTTACAAAAAAAAAGAATTTAATCACAAGTCACACATTAGTAGTAGATGTTGAGGATCATTTTTCACTTTTTCATTATGATTTTTCCATGATTAAATTTACTATATGTAGATTGTGAATATGCTCGAATAACTACACGTTTAAAAAAATTGAAACTGCGTACATAGCAGAAATACGAGTGAAACTTTTAATTTTTAAAAAATTGTTATTTCATTACGTAGTTTTAATTAATAATAAAAATGGTTAATTGGTATGTTTTAGTTTTCCACATTTATTGATTTAATCCAACAAAGAACAAGTTCATGTTCAACAAATTTTTCTTTACAAAGAGTTAGTCGGGTAAATGGTGTAGTTAACTTTATGTAAAACTTTATCCTGTAAGTAGAAGTTTAGAAACCACGCAACTGCTTTTCCAATAATAAATAATGCCTAGGATGTGTATCCTAAAACGCCGACCCATCGATTTAATACATGAAAATGGTCATAGAGAAAATGTCATCGTTAATTATTTCTAATCTAACTCGGATTGCGAGAAAACTTTCATTAGAACTTTCAAATGTACCTTAATGAAAAATTCAACGATTGTGTCCGAAATAACTTGTGCCCTTCAACTTTCACCTCAACTACCTTCAAGTTAGTGCATATTTCAGAAGTTGTGGGACCCAAGTACCTTTCTGATACACATAAATATTTAAAAGCGAAGTTGTTAGCTATCACGTTTCGTTAATTAAATTTAACGCTTTCGGGGTGAAATAATGAACTTTACTGCCTGCAGATAATTCAAAGTACTCATTCATCAAATTAGAACGCATGCAAATTCGTGAAAATTTGATCGCAGTCGCCGACAGGTCAAACTGGCTTAACAAAAATAACAAAAAGGACTTCAGGGAGTTAAGAGCTTTCTCCCTCTTTAAATGATGTACCAGCTCTTAATAAAATATGGGAAGTGCAATTCTTTACTTTTTGGTATCGAAAAATGGAATTAAGTCATTGATTTTTGGGACTTTTAGTTGATATAGGAATAATAAATGTTCGATTAATACAAATAATTGTCGCTATTTGTAATTATTTATGGAAGTACCGTATTCGTAGGGATTGGCCAAACAATATTTAATTTTCTATTATATCTGGTTTTTCTACTAAAAATTAAATATTAAGAGTTGTGAACAATGGCAACAGTTTTGTTAATATTCGGTATGCAGTTAAACAAACAGCTAAAACAGCAAAAATTTGCAAGTACAATTTTTATGTTAAAAACAAACTGTAAAGCGAAAAATAGGACACGTTTAAAAAATGATTTAAAATTTAAATATTGAATGTTTGTTTTAAATTTGTGCAACAATTATGCAGTCATTGCGTTTTCCCGTTTCCGACACGTGTTTACATATCGAGCAACGTTTACATACGATAGTGAACAGCAAAATGGAAGAACCTCAAAGTAAAGAATAGAAAGAATCTTAAAGGACATTTCCGCAAACAAACCTCTCAATCTAAAAGTCCAAACACACGACTTTTTCAAGGGCCTGAACTTTTGCGCGCGTTGATATTACTGAAAAAAGGAAGTTGACATTTTACTTAAAAATCTCACGTGAAAAAAATATGATACGGCTTTAAAATTTCTGTCTTTTTCTTTAATTTTTATTCCGTTTGTAATAAAAGTTTTATTTCAATTTTTTGTTTTCACTTGTAAGAAATAACAAACAAACATTCGTAGGTATGAGTTTATCAAATATTTTCAAAAGGTGAATATAAAATAGAGAAAAGCTTTCGAAATAAAACGCGGAGGGGCGGTTTATTTTCTTTCTTTATATATAAAACTACTTAAATTCTCTAAAAACAACTACGAATTCGAATTGAAGGAAATAATAATTAAATATAGGAAAAGGGAAAAGTTCTTCGAAGACCTTTAAAATGCAATTTTTGAAGTCTTTCTCTCATACCTTACTCCACACATTTTCTGCTTCAAGTTACGTAAGAAGACTACGTAAGTGTTTCAGGTCGTCCCCAAGGATGTGGATAGAATATTTTACATCCACTTACCTGGAACAAGACAAATACATTAGTTTAAGGCAGAATATACATATATCATTAACAATACGTAGTGGGGGGAGACATGAAGGTGAATAACTGAGTTTCAGCCATTGCGCTTTCTGTCTCGAATGTTTCGCGAGAATTTGAAATTTTTATAAGACGCTCTTAAATTTTATCTGTGAATTATATTGATATTAAAGCGTCAATTTGAATTTTTTAGACATATTTTCTTCTTTTACATATTTTATCGCGGGGATAATAATTTTTTGAGCGAGTTCCTTTTATCTTTCTCTTGTTATTCGACATAAACTGTGAGATCTTAAAACCAGTTTTCTGAGTACTCTCTCTAAGTTCGTAATAACCATAGAATTGTAGATTAATTTTTGAAATAATCTAGTACTTTCAAGTCCCTAAAGAGGTCTGTTGAATAATAATTGTTTGTTGGATTTAACTTTAAACGAGCTGCTGTTTTTGATTAAGATAAGAATCGATTGTTAGATTCTTTATTGTCCGTAAATAATAATCTTAGTTGTGTTTAAAGAAAATATTTGAATAATTAAGTATTAAAGGCAATTTTTATTTCTATAACATTAAAATTGCGAAATAACAGAAATTCTGGACTCAGGAATTTTGCCATGAACACAAAGAGCAGAAATTCTTAGTGTCTATTATTTTAATAGATTTTTTCTTAATGATAAAATAGGAGATGAAGGTATTTTCTTATAATGCTTTCAAACGTTTATTTCACAAAGAGCTTCACAACATTTAGAAGCCATTATAAAGAAATACCCTCACCTCCTGGTTTATCATAACCAACATACCTTACGTATAATGGTTGCCACAAACCAGATTTGTTTTTAGATTATTCAAGTTTTCAAACTTAATATTACTTTACCTTCAAAGTGATTCACTATATTTTACCTTACTCTTCCGTAATTCGTTAAATGCATTCAAGAAAAAATATACTTGTACATAAAAGCAAATTTGAGGAAAATCTCATTACTGTTTACAATCTAATAAGCAGTTAACTGTTTGTTGTAAGTATGTTGTCATTATGGCATGGTTGATATTTTTGTAAAAGCCCTAATGCTCATAAGATATTTATGCTTTTGAGAAAATTCGTATCCTCTGTGTTATCAAAGCCTTTACCAAAACTTGTAGCTGTGGGATTTATTTACTTTTCGACTGTTTTCTCTTCTAGACATTTGCCGACATTGTTGTGTAAATAGCAGACTGTTACAAAACTTACAAATGATTAAAACCTGCTTAGGGTTGTTTATAATTTTCTATTCCAAATTAGAATTATTATTGTGCTTAATTAATACTAACTTGAAACTTTTATCTATATCTATAACTTTATCTATTTTAGGGCCTCAGACAGCCTTTATTTGTTGGTTACTGTTAATATGTATTTAGTACTGACTAATTTATGATGCTGTTTGTTACTAGACTAGACAGATTACCCAGTAAGCAAGAATTAAAATCTTTAGAATTCCCCATAGTATTTAGGCAGTAAAGAGTTCAAACATTCCGAAGAGGAACGAGATATTTTATTTACCTTTGGAAAAGACCTTTTATACAACGTTCGAATAATGAGACTTGGCAATGAGGTGTATAAAGCTCTTCTGGATTTATAAAGCCATCGACGGTATATTGAATGCTATACCGAAGTTATTTATTACAAAAAACTCATACATATTGGTCCACATCTTGGACTGTCTAGACCCAACCATTGATCTTATAGTCGTACCATCACTTCGTGTATGCTTATATTGCACACTCATTCTGAAGATTAAACAAAGCAAAACAAAACCATTTACAATAATACTCACAGAGAGTATAAAATGCAAAACAAATAGTGAATCGTTCTCTATTATCCTATAATGCAAGAAAATTTCGCTTTGCTAACAAAATCAATGCAGGTACGTTACCTATAAATGAAAGAAGTTTGAAACTATAAATCAAATTTGTATTTTTCAGCAATTAGACTTGGAGCTAATAAGTGAAAACTAAGTACTTTGTTGAAAATAATTCAAAGTCCTGAAACTGACTGCTGTATTAGTTTAATCAAACTCGGAATGTTCAAGTGGATTTGATTTAAAACTCAATCTGTTTAAGTTCGAACGTAATTTAATTCCAAGTGCTGTAGCACGTTTTATTTAAATTCAATCTACTATTAGACACATAACCAACTTTTTAAAATTTAAAACTTAAAAACACTTACTGTAGTTTAGGGTTTACAGATTCAATCAATTTCATAGAAAATACGTATGTTAAGAACTAACCGTGATTTACTTTTTTTTTATTCTATTGCTTATCATTTCTTCTTTCTCGTTCCTCTTAGTTTCTAGAATTTTTTATACTATTAAGGTTTCTCCAATATAAAGGCTCGATATTGATAAGAAGCCTTTCAGTGCAAACAAATCATCTACAGGCCGTTCTTGAGCAGGTACACTATGGGGATCTCATAAATCGTAAGAGATGGATTAAATTAGAAAAACTTGGAGAATATATTTATTGATGATTTTGTTTTTTTTTTTGAACCAATCCAGGGGTTACTGGATATTCCCTAACAACAAAATATCCAAATTTCCCCAAAGCCAGATATCTCTGTGACGAATAAAATTAGGAAAAAATTTAGT
>VTPC01090313.1:53870-99342 GCA_011009095.1 Ignelater luminosus
ACACAAGTTTTAGATAAACAAGAATGTACACAAAAAACATTTTTGCAACGTTTTTTGCTTTCCTGCGAAAATTTTTGTAAATGGAACGCCTGCTAGATTTTGGAAATACTGTTAGAATTCCCGTTTCGGTGGTATATAGATCTGTACGTACATAGGAAAATAAGGAACTGAATTAAATTTAGAAAATGCGATGATTATGTTGATTTCAATATTCAAATCTAAATTTAGGTATCACATATAGAAAAAAATGTTTTGCGAGTACTCATTTTTTGGGCTATTATTTAATAATTCTGAAAACAAAAGGATATCAAAGTATGTCATGAAAATATCATTCAAACTATCCATAACACATCTTCAATTCTTCCAGATGAGATATGATTAAACGTAAAATTAAACTACCCATCGATTAGTACTGGATTATGCGTATCTCTGAGAGCTACTTTCTAAGTAAGCCTGGTCTATGAAAACGACAATACTAGGTGGCTTTGAAAGAACTAAAAATGCTAATTGCACTTTTGTAAATTGTAATAGGTTTATATTTTCAAGTTCTGAACATCCTTCTTTTAGTCCATAAAATAATCTCATATCTAGTTTTTTAGTTTTTTTGTGGTAACTTTTTAAACCGAAACATCATCTTAAATGGTTACATTTTGAAAATACCACACAAGCCAAATCTGGAAGGGAAAAATGGTTCTAAAAACAAATGAAAAACCTTAAGAATGATGAGTCCGTTAAACTCGTTGTTCTTTGATTTGAAAATGCTGATTTTGTCTAAGACATTAATTAAACACCAAACTAAATTTATCCTCAGTTAGAATTAAAAAAGATCCTGAAATATGTCAATTTTAGTATCAAGGGGAACATAACACGGCATAAATATTATTGATACTACCTAACTCTTTTCTGTTTGATAGCCAACCCCAAAACTCTCAAATGGTAAGTATGGTCAAATGATAGCTCAATTTAAACGTCTTTTAATTCTGTGTAAGACTGTACCCATTTTGTAATTAACAACTAATAAATAAGCGCTCCAAGAGGATTAATAGGTAAATCTTCGAATTTTCAAGGTTTTCTTTTATGAAACGTGCGCAAGACCCAAACCTAAAACGCCTTCTCAAAAGTAAAAATTAAAACAAACCTGTCAAAATTTTTTTATTGATATTGATACTTGTGTGTTAGACGGCTTTTGTGAGTGCTCATTTACAAAAAACTTAAATGAGTAGAACATGAAAGCTTTGAGAAAAGGGTTAATTCAGCATTCTCAACAGAAAGGAGTAAAAGACTAGCCGAATAATAGATAATCGATAGTACGACGATAGTGGAACTGCTGATGCTGATTTTAATAGAAACATTCCTAGGCGTTGAAAGTTTTTGAGAACCAGCAAATCAATTGTGTCTGAAAGATAACATTGCTGCTGATCCAAACGATGTCCCTGGAAAGCAATAATTTCACGCTCGCAAGAAGACTGATGTAAAATACGCAGAAAAAGTGAAGCCCAAATAAAGATTTTTCAAATCTTGTTTGGCAGACAGTTTCAGGAACTCAGGCATTTACTTAGAAAAAAGTGTAAAGAAGGGTAAAATAGTAATATCTTCTGGCCTGACATGGCAACATGTTATTAAATGATTGCAGTAACTGGGTTTTTACGCTCTCAAAGAATGGTGTTCATAGTTTCAAAAGACTTTAAGCCCTTTGCAAAAAAAATAACAAATCTATAAAACCCAAAGAATCTGCAAGCGTTCAAAAATAGGTGAACACGAATTAGTAACAAAGTGACTGAGCTGCAATGCTCAGAGCGACAAATATAAATACAAGACTTCCTGGGGCGGATTTGATATAAATCAGATATAAAAAATGTAGTTAGACATTTATTTACCTCGAAATTAAACGTTAGATGCTCGTTTGTTATAAATAAAACTGCAAATGCACTTTGATGATTGATTTCTATTCATGTCCAGTAGATTATGATAGCTATGTTCTATTCGTTTAGAATGCAATAAAAGGCAGTGTGTCTTTTGGTCAAATTGTCAGTTCATTTTTTACTTTCTTCTTTTATTTTTAGCAAGCAGTAAGCCTGCTTTTTAGAGATTGTTACTAAGCAGGTATAACAGCTTTCAATTACACCATAGATATCTACACTGTTGGCTTCTTAATTCGAAAACGGAGGAAATATAAAATTCTTACTATAGGTACCATACCAACCGTCTTCGCAGTGAACATCCAACTCGAAATCAACAACAAGAGTATTGGTACGATTATTTCGATAATAACTTCTTGAAGTTAGAAATGCATGGCCGTAGTATGGATACAAGCAGTTACTCACCAGCGGACGCGACGAGATGAAAACAAGTAGATTAACTGCGACGGCTGCTGCGTTTGGTCTCTAATGATCGTCTCTAGAGGATGTTGTTTCAGCATAGCCGCCAGAACCATCAGTCTAAGAAACTCGGCAATGCAGAATTTTAATTAAGAAATTGTGTTTTCTGTTACAAACATTAGTGACCAAGGAATTTAGTTATTTCAGTAAATCGTATTTCATAGTAGACATCTTTGAAAGATGAGTTTCACACGATAAGATTGTCGTAGAACTTATTTCATAGGAAGCGAATTTTGCAGAATGGGATTTTTCAAAACATGGAATGGTATTACACTTTTCGTTGCACAGTGTATGTGACTGTCAACAATTGCATCTGCAACTACAATTTCAGACTTGACAGAATTAAAATACATCTACAACTCAACAGGAAAAACAATTTTAATAATATGAAAGATTTCTTCACGCAAAGAAAGATGTTGATGGTAAAAGTTATTGGGGGTACGTAGGCTGCGAGCGTGATAACGAAACTAGGAACTTCTTATTACGAAAAGTTATGTCCCTATCTCAATTTTAAATGATCTATAGAGACATGAGCATAGCCCTGAATATAAAATGTCAGATTGTATGAGGAAAAGAACCAAAATTACTTAGTTTTTAGAAAACAAATTTTTATTCGTCAAAATAATTTCCATTCTTCAATATACTTCTGCCAAGGCCTAACAATGGCATAAACACCATTTTTTTAAACTCTGAATTCTTAGACTAGACTAAGTATGCAGCAGCCCTTCTGATTTTTTCTTTGTTGAAGTTTTCTCCTTAAAAAAAAATTCGAGATGTTGAAACAAATAATAATCCGTTGAAGATAAGTCTGGTGAATGTGGTGGATGCTGTAGAATTTCATAGTTTAAATCGTTAAGTTT
This sequence comes from Ignelater luminosus, assembly GCA_011009095.1. Lineage (NCBI taxonomy): Eukaryota > Metazoa > Arthropoda > Insecta > Coleoptera > Elateridae > Ignelater > Ignelater luminosus. Next base: position 57,109 of record VTPC01090313.1, read on the forward strand.
CGAAACTGTTGTGTACGCTGTGTGAGATCCTAAATTATCGCGTAATAAAATAGAAACCAGTCCGTTTATGATTGTCCTACAATATCTATTTTTCATCGCATGTCACTATTTGGTACAAAAGTGGTTCGCGATTGCTTTTCATCAAATGCGAAGAATACGCATTTTAAATTTACCTATAGCATGCAGATGTCGTATTACTGTAGTAGGGTCAACGTTTAATCGGTCTGCAAGTTTTCTAACGGGTTGACATGGATCTGCTTTAACTAAAGTCTTTAAAATTCTTGCAAAACAAATGCAGTTTGAAGCCTACTTCGCAAGTCGTTCTGAAGTGATTTATTTCCGGAATGAAACTTCTCGAACCAACGTTCTACAGTTCCTTCGTTTACGGTATCTGCTCCATAGATCTTGTTTATGTTACGAGTTGCGACCGCCGCACTATTTCCAAGTCGAAATTCACTGTTGCTCATCATGTAGTTCATAACAAAAATATTATGGACAAGTAAATACTAGCTTACTACAGATTATGCTTTGTTGGTCCAACTTCACACAACATTACGCAATATTCTGAAGATACGCAAAATCCGACATTTTACATGCACCAACCCGTAGTAGACGCAAACGGAAGATTGAGAAACGTGAAGTTTTGGAAAAATTAAAACACAATGAACCCAAGCCAGCCTCATCTACCAGATATTGTTAGTGAGATTTGCAAAGAGGCAAATATCCAGAAAAGATATGGATTTGGAACAGTAAAAACCCTGGACCTGTTATTGCTCAGAAAGCGCAGGTGATGATTGCTGATGAGAAGATTCAAAGTGACTCCCAAAGCAATATTTAGCAACTATTTAGCATACATATTTACTTTAGGGAGGACATCTTTCCGCTATGTTATGCTCTTATGCTTTATTTCTCTATTTTTTTGTAACTCGCTTAGGTTCTGAAAAGAAATCCTTGCGGTCAACAGTTGATCCGAAATCTATTAAGGGCGATTCTCAAAATTAAAAAATTAAGGTTTTCCTCAGAGGAATTTCTCACAAAAGAAATTGAATTTCTTCCAACTGAGAAACATAGGAAAGTACAACTTTTGCATTTATTCCAGCAGAAGAAGTGGTTCTAGTATTTGGAAATTCAATGGAAACTGAATTTATTCAAGATATGGACAGTGATATATATGCATTTATAGATTACTATGAGAATCTGTGGATAGGGAGGATGTGCGAGACAGATGTTATTGTACCATCAGTCCTGAAACTCAGAAACAGTTTAAAGAAGGATGAGGCCATTTAGCAGATAACAATTGCACAATACCTGTCAGTAATCATGATAGCAAAGAAGAAGAAATACCGTGACTACAACAATCCCCCAATTATTGATTTCTTATCGTATATCCACTGCTAATTTTTAATTCTTTCTATGTACGTACTATGTGTGTTGTATACAATGCTAGAAAAGTATCTCATGAAGTCAAATATTATCCTGAATTATGGTATTGAAGATCTTAAATTTAGAGAGGAATTTACAATATTAGCAAAACCCAATAATGGAAAAGGGATCTGGTCTTTAGATTCCCAAGAGAAGAATAATCCGCACATCACGAGATCAGGTTGGAACTAGCTAGCTAGTGAGAATGTAAAACTCTTTTCATATCTCTAAAGAGTCTAGTCTTCACAAGTAAAAATACATCTTTCTTTAAAAATAACAAAGTTATTACAGATTATTAAAATAGCAAAAAATTAACGTGCTATTACAATTTCAATAATAGAAAAGCTGCTGAACTTGATTATAACTCCTGAATTTGTCTTGAAAAGGTGAATTAATAATGTCTGGTCGCAGCACATACGCGTCTAAGAAATTATAAGTTATATGAAATAAATAATTATGTTATGTTAAGTAGTTTCACGAATGTCGTCTGTTACTTCGATAAATAAATAATATCCGAGACATTGGCATTTCCACTTCCTAGGTCTTCGTAAATATATTACAAAATTTATAAACGGCTTGTATCAGACAATCTTCATAAATATGTAAAGTTTTAGTTTCAAATTCAAACGTAACATTTGAATTATGTCTCAGTTTATTTACACGACAAATAAAAAGTATAAAATAAAGATCACGCTTCGAACTACAAATTTATGGGAATGCTGACTATTATAACAGCTGCTATTGGTAATTTAAATAAGATTAAAAAGCTTCAGCTTTTACAAAAATCTCGAAGTAGAAAAGAACTTGTGTTAGAATAAGTTAGATTCTTCACATTAACGTGAAGCATGGCTCATAAAAAGATACGAACCCTGAGTTCTACGCTCATCAAGCTAGTAAACAACACAATAAAAGTTGCAAGGTGTCGATGAATTGCGAGTGTACTACTACATTTAGAAAAATATCCATGGTAGATAGTACACTAGCTTTACCACAAATAGTAATATTTCCAAATACTTCCAACGATGCAAATTGTAAATTCGAATTTAATGTATTCATTGAATCAAATAAAAAAACCAATACATCAAATCAGTTGTTCACTGTTCGCAGCAGTTTTTCTATATAAAGTTCCACTAAAACCTGATTTCAGCTTTTAATACATTGAAAGATTAAACGTTACAGGAAAAACGTTTTTGCTTTTTTCCACGAAACTCAAATTTCAAAATATTTTAAGAGGATAAAAGTTTCCACTTAAATGAGCACTATTATTATTTTGTTATTTTGAAATTCAAATTTCCACTCTCTCACGGTATTAAAAACATTTTTATATTGTTTTTTGTTAGCAAACCCCGGCAGCAATCAGAGAATTCATCGTTAAACGTTTTAAAACTTTTATAAAGTAGAAAAATAATTTGAAACTTAAATGTTTCGACATCTAATATCCGCTATATCGGGAAATAAGCTTCTTTGACATTTTTTCTCATCTTAGTCGAAGTTCTCGATGCCAAATATCGTACCCCCCTACTCCAACACACCGTAGTTTGCTAACTTTTTATAAATTCTCCGCACTTCGCGGAATATTAAATTTCTGAAGTTCGCTCCCTTAGAGAAACGTTTGAATGATCTTTTTTTAAAAGATCACCGGCACATTTTTTATCGTTAGAAATTGATGTGTATTGGTTTTTTTCTCTCTCGAACATATTTTTAAGATCATTTTTTATTTTTCTAATCGTTTTACTTTGGAAGTTGTTTTGGAATTTATCTTTAGACGTTAAAGGGAAGAAGTGGATAAAGGAAAATAATACATCTAATGATAACAATGATGATTATGTTGATAATAATAATAATTACCTACTTGGTATAATATTAAATTGTAAACTCGCTAATTTCGAAATTTAGTCAAGCAGGAAGTTGCCCCGCATCCAGCCATCCCCTTAAGGCGGGGGCCGCGGCATTGTAAACTCTGCAAATAATGAGTTATAATTCGGAGAGAGAGCTCGTCGAGATATTCTACGCTCCGTATAATAAATAAATCACAATAGCGAAAGTTTGGGCAAAGTAGGTACATAACAAGCTTTGCTGGTAAAATGCGGAACAAAACGGGTGAATCTAAACGTAAGCTTATGCAGGAAAAGAGGAAACCTAAGGATGTCAATAAAAGGACCCTCTAATCCTTTACTTTGCATTCGGATTACAGGCGCGGCCGATTTAACCAATTTGCTCCGCAAACATCTTCCAGGGGCTGAGCACAACCCCCTTCCTTCTTCTTCAACGTGTGCTTTGCAATTTCAAGTAAATCGTCTTGATAAGTACGTTTACTTTGCAAATTGCGTACAATAGAATGCTTATCATTCTTATAATACTGAGTCGAGTTTCGTAACGACATATTTGTTAACATACAACAGACACAAATTCACTTCCTTTTCAATTTCTTTTCTGTTAATTTTCTTTTACTACTTTTATTTTATCGTTACAGATGGAAATTTCCCACAATGTGGTTTTTATTAAGCTTCTTTGTTGTTCATATTTATAAATTCGAGTTTAAAACACAAAGAAAGATTCAAAATTCTCATAAATAAAACACAGCAATGTAACACTCCGTTGCACTGTAAGAGGGTGTTAAAACATTTCATAACGTGTGTTAGGGTTAGGGGTGGAACCAAGGAGTTATCGATCCTTTAAGAAAACCTCCTTTTAAATTGAAAATGAACGACATATTTTAAAGAAACTGTAGATAAATACTCTGACAGTCAAACAGTCTCGACTTTTTCTTCTCCTTTATGAACGTAATAAATTCGGATTATTTTATATTTTGCGTACAGTAACCTGATCAAAATAGGTACCTATTATTCTTTTTACTGGATTAAAGTTTTATAAAAACGGCGCGTACTAACTGAATAAAGTTTTGGTTACATTGCCTGTAAATGAATCAATTTTTATTCCATAAACCAAAATCAAAAAGAGAGAAGTTAAACACGTGTTGGCTAAATCTTCTAAACTTGTACGTTCCTGATAAGCCCGAAATTGTAGGGCGAGAAAGTCCTATAGCTCAGATATATGCCTGAGATGTTCAAGACATTTCAGAAGTAAATATCATTGTTTCTGGTTTTAAAAAATGTCCAGAAAACGAGATTTTTAATCTTCAAAGATAATTTTACAATATCTACTCAAGATTTTGATGAAGGTCTCTTGAACGATTGCGATATATCGAATGATGTTGAAGCTGCCATTGCTCAGAAATTAAGTTACAGTATCAAAAGAAGAGAGGTCCTATAGCTATTGAGATCATTGTGGCCGCTGTGACAATTGTCTGCCTTAATCTGTCTAATGCATAAAGGAGCACAAAAATGAAATCGATTCCTGATCTGAGTCAATCTATTCCAAAAAATGAAAGATGCCTTGAAATCTACATTTCTAACCATCGCTTTATTCGGTTTTTCACAAATTGATGATAGCGATAGTAACTTTGGAAAGTTTTATTAGATAATGGAATTTTTGATACCTCTCCCGGTATGGTGCTGTTAAGAATATTCTAATATTTCCTTACATGAAAAACGGTGGATGCAAACAAGCCTTTCCATAAGGTTTGGGGGTTTGGGCACAAGCAAACTTTCTGATCTCAACTTACCAGATTTCTTAGTTATCTATTTTGATATAAAAGCAACATGTTAAACATATCTGGTGATATTTCCCTCAACCGTTGGAAGTTTAGAAATAATATGTGTCCCTGAAATACAAAAAGATTGTGATTTGATCAGGATAAAGAAGGAACTATCTTTTGACAATACCGTTCACATGGCCAAAACAATGATATTTCGAAACGAGCACTTGCCAGCTGAGATATATACCATCCATCCTGGAACCTGCAGGTTCATCAAGAGATGTAGTTACTGTTATTATGTTATTGTGCTGATATTTCTTTTTTATCTTATATTTATCTTCCTCTAAAGAAGAAGGTTCTGCAGTAAAATTGGCCTACAAACCCGAGCATTCGAAGTACACTAAAATTAAAGACAATTCCCTTTGGTGTCAATCATTTAGATTCATTTTTCTGGCTTTACTACTATAATGAAGTGTGAATATTATTAAAACTCAAAATTACTTGGAACAAATCTGGTCTGTTAAATTACTAAATTACCTTAATTTACTTCTCTTTCACACCATAACAATAATAAAAGTAGGAAGTAAGTAGTTTATTAAACACATGCACTGTCTAGCGTTAACAAATTCATAATTTCAATTTCATCTAACACGTATAAAATGTAATTTAGCAACTTCATATTCATTTCATGCTTTGTCTCTATTTCCCTTGCATTCCATCGAAGTTAAACTTCGAATTAAATTCCATACATGCTATTAGTTATTAAATTGCAAACAAATTGCAATAGCTGTTGCATTGCATTGTTTTGCAGATTATTTTTAAAATACAATTGTGAAATGTGATTTATTAATCCTTCATAAATTAGTTATTATTTGCCTACCAGTTTTTATTCAACATTAGCAGAAAGTAGAATTCAAGGATTTTATCATCCTACAATCCAGTTGCAAATAACGATTTACATATAATTATTATATGCGCAACCTAACAATAAATATATTAATATCTATTTAGAATCATAACAGTATTACATATCTTATTTTGTCATTGCTGCCATTTACGTTTGTAAAGAATTCTCTGAATTAGGAGAATGTTTTCAAAACCGAAAATAAGACTTTCACAAAAACCACGAGTAGTGTTAAAGCATATGTTAAGCATTTAATATATTAGTAGTTCTCGGAAGAAAGAAAAAAATTCAAGATGAACGGACAAAAATAGAACAGCATTTTAAGGGTCAGTTTTGGGTTTAGTTTTAAGTTTTTAGCATGTGTGACCATTCAGGTCAAGTTAGTTTAGTTTTAAACACCGTACAAGTAACATAACGTAACGAATTAAGCTGTATATTCCAGAACGTTTCACTATTATATTCACTAATAATTAAATCTATTAACCTCAACCTGCTTGTGTTTTCTTATTCTGCCAAACCAACGAAATATAATTTATTTAAAGAACAACGTTACCTTAACAGTTTTACAATTTCTTAACTTAGATAATGTTACACACGCAAATAGGCATTGATACCTGGTAGTATTTACTACACCAAAATTCCGGTTCATGTTTTACATAATATGTTAAGAAACGGACTTCAGGACTTCAAAAACTAAATGTTAGGAATTCTCCTAAACAGTCAACTCCCCGAGGTCAAATCGTCATTTTGCTCGACTTAGGAAGAACTTCTTCTTCCATTCGGAGTAAGTGCCCAAACCATTTTAGACTTCTTTTTTCTATTCTTTGAACAACCGTTTCTGTAGCTATCATCCTGTCTCTTATTTCTTCATTTCTAACCCTCTGTAATCTTGATACCCTGGCACTCCTTCTAAGATAGTCCATTTCTATAGCTAACAGTTTTCGTTTTTCTTCTTCCTTGATTGTCCATTCCTCTCTTCCGTATAGAAGCACCGTCTCAACCATTGTCTGTTCTATTCGTTTTTTTCTTTTTCCTGCTAGTGTTTTTATCCCACCATAAGAAATTGAGTAAACCTACAACTTTTCGAGCTTTTTGTAACCTCTGCTCCGATCTGATTATTAATAAAACTCAATTAGTTTACTTTTCAAAGAGGTCAAAAGAACACTTTTATCAAAGATCTCCAATCTGTCTTATTCTGGTAATTGCATAATACTCAGAGTTTAGCCTTGTTCACAAACACAATAGATTTCCAGTTCCAGAATCATCGATCAATCTCCAGTCTTATCAATATCTGTTTACTGTATTTTTAATTAGATACCCTTGACGTTTTCTTTAAACCAATTTGAAAGTCGCATATTGGACAAGTCATTGAACTCTTTTATATTTCATCTAGCAGTAGCTAGCTAATCAAGAACGGTTTTGCACTGTGTGAATAACCTAAAAGCTAACACCATCATGATTTGTTCATTCTGAAGCAAAGAGACGGCTTGTGCGGCTTCTGCTTATGATGTCGCACGGATGCTGTATAACTTAAGATCAACGTAAGGCTACGGACACTTTCAATTTTACCATCTTGGCTTTCCTCTGTGATGCAGCTCAAGATAACAGATAGCTGCTTCATCTTATGCTAAATAATGGGAGCAACTTTTTATAACTACGTAGTTTCTAATATGGGCACTACTGCTTGGGAAGCATTGATCCCAAGTATTGCATTTGATCTGCACGCAAATATCTCATAAAAAGATGTCCCTACAATAATATTCCCAGGCAAATCACATGAAGAATTTACATGGGGATAAGTTCGAATCAGCTCCTATAAAGATACAGTACGTTCGCATGTTAGTCATCTAGTTGAATCTGCTTGAAAATTAGTTAGAAATAACGTCCTGTTTAATAGAAAATCTGCATCAATCGCAATTATACTGTTTCGCTTGTTGAACTGTCATAAACCCAAGAGTTTGAGAATCAGGTATGCCAGATTGGCATACAATACAAAAGCCTTTTCAAACTCTGCTTAAAACTAAAAGACCAACTGTAAAAGACTGAAGATTTTGTATGTTCACATTAATATAAAAGTGAAAAATAAAAAATGTTTGTATTAGGATCTCCAAATTCAGCAACGCTCGATAGGCAGTTGCTCAACAAAAATTGCTCTTGGCAAGGTCAGCTGTGTCTAGTAGATTTTTGTATATAACTACGAACGCCTTGTTCCACATGGAGGTCATATGGGAATAAAGCTTTGTAGACCCATGTGCTTAACTTCAATGTTATGTTGCTGTTCAGATAGTTTAGCTTACAATTAGAGTTCCTTGATTGTTTGACATTTTAATTGCATTTTAAGTTAATAATGGAGATAGCTGTATGATGGGCATATACTTTTGCTTAATGTCGTGAAATAATAGCAATACATATTGATTCTTAAAACACAATAAGCACATGCTACTTTACATGTCGCCGATTTTGTTTTGAGTTTTACTTATCTTACGTTGTTCATCGGAGAAGATCGCTTTGTTTTGGTTTTTCCAATTTTTCGAGGTCAAGATGAAGTTTTTCGAAGTGATCACTCTACCCATAATATATGAAAAGACTTATTGAATAGACCACGTAAGGCGTAAATGATTTCAAATGTATAAAAAGCAAACGATGATCGGTGCTAACCAACTCCATTGATATTATAGGCTGTCATTTATAGTATGGAAAGACCAATAGTGTAATAAACCATTTATAATAATAAAATTCTGATATGACCTTCTGTTGCCGAGGTACAAACAAAACCAAGAAAGAAAATCGAAAGACGACCTCCGATGCCTGGTTTGCCGGAGAACCAGGGATCTACCACCGCCAATTGCAATAGTTCTATCATGATACCATGGTCTGGTTCGAAAGCAATTTGCTCATCCTATCCACCAAGACAAGTTTCATATCGATAGTGCTTGTCAGATTTGGTTTGGTTTTCTATGTTTTCTAAAACTAAATTAAATATTTTTACAGTTAAATTGCCTATAATTCTTCTTCCTTAAAACGTTACTCTCCATTAATATCCAACAATATTAAAGTTCCATCATGTTAGTATAACCTAAAATTCAACCTTTACATCAAGATAAGTTAACTTTTAACGGTAATTAATAGTGAAGGCTATTGAAGGTTGTTTGCATCCTTGATAGTCAATCCATCCTTGTTTTACACGTTATTCCTTGTGTCTCTTGTTCCATGCTTCAAGAATTTTTAATTTTTTGAAAACTTCTTGAATTTTTCAACAAAACGCATTTATAAGTCTATTAATAATTTGTTTATTTGAATGACAGACGTGAAACACTGCAATTTTGCAAAGAAAAAGCCCGTAGGAGACACACAACACCGCTACACAAAGGACATACATGAGAAGCTTTTTTTCAAAATGCAACAAGTCATACAGAGCAGTTTTCGAGAAAACGGCAAAGTTTGTCATGAAAATATCTCATGTCTGAATATGGTAATTTTTGTTTTATATTAAAATTATTAAATTAGACTTATTGTACGCAAAAAATCCGTCATAGAGAATGCTTAGTTTATAAGAAATTTGGAAAAAACTGCTGGACATGTTGCGCTTTATAAGGAAATATTGGCTTATTATTCTATTTTTTTTTAAATGAACGTGCATAACAAATTAAGATATAAATTCTAATTGAACAAAAAAAAGGAAGTTACAAATAAGAACAAAATTAATGGATTGGTTCAGATTCTTCTTACAAGCAATTGCAGAGTTGCTCAGCTTCATCCGTTTGTTCTTCAAAAGTGATCTGTTCCTTCAAAATTTCAAAATAGAAATTTAATCGTTCTTCTTTAATCCACTCTTCGCCAAAACGTTTTTTCAATAACATATCAGCGGCTTTCCCTTTGTCCTGTGAAATTCCGTTTGGAGCATTCAGCAGTGGCAACTCCAAAATGTTTAGCTCTTTAAAACGTTTTACTAAGGTTAGCCATGGTTTTAGTCATCATAACATGTATAGGTTAAATTTAACTAGGCTTTTAATCGAGTTATTATTTGTATTTTTTTTAAATATAACTTTTTTGCTGACTTAATCATTTCTTCAACTTTTCCAATCTATTTGGAATTTGTTTACTTGGCCAATTTTGGATAAATGTCTTCATAATCTTTGGGTAAAAGAATTTCAGGATGTCGTCTCAACTCTTTTTTAACTCTTCCGAAGACCCTGTCTGTTGGGAGATAGGAATGGCCAGTGAGTGGAAAAACTATTTCAATCTCTGTAATGTTACGTGGCAAATGCTTACTGAGCCACTATAGACACAGATGCACGATGTGACTGTTTTTATTTTGACCCCCACAGCCAACTGCAGAAAATCTGAGTTTTCTCACACCTTCCCAGTCTTTATTAGTTAAAAAATGCAGAATCCACGGCCACACTGATTTTCAGTCCACGTGTAAGAATGTGGCGAAGAACTTTTTACGACAACAATTCAAAATGCGTAAAATCCTATCTGCAATGAATAGAAGCAGTCCTGAATTGGAAGTTTTGGTAGTTGTTGCACTTGCTGAAGATCAGGATCTCCCTTTATCATTAAATAAAACTGTTTTGCTTTCATTTTAGGTATTTTCAAACTCGTTGATGCTTCATTTTTAATTTGCAAACAATCTGTGGTTGTTACTTTGTATTTGAGGCGTTCACAGTAGCTGCATACATCCCTTGCAGGAGACCCAAAGCCTAAATTAAATTTATTTGAGAAAATTTTGTGAAAAAATAAATAACTGACTGGGAGATTTTGTTCTACACTTTCGTTATACATTTTGAGCAGTTTATTAATGTTAAGTGTAGAACATAAGTATAATCTCTGGGATTTGGCTCTGTTGCAATGGCTTTAGGATGCTTTCAATTTTCCTATAAATTCTGTTACTTTTTGTATCTGCTTTATCATCTTAGTTTTTCATCTGTCTCCTCTTCTGTTTTCTTTAAGTTCTTTTCCACTCTTAATAGTGTTTGCTATCCATAAGATTCTGCGATATGGTACCTCAATTTTTCAAAAAATTTTTTACATACAAAAATAATTGCGTCTATGTGAAAATCTAAAAGAACAATAACATCAATCAAGATTGTAGTATATAAGCATTGCACGACAAACTTACTTTATATTTTACTTGAGAATTATGAGGGTTGCTGTTGTACGCTCGCGATATCTTTTTGGGTAATGAATTTCCAAAAAACGAGACAACCTTACATCCTGTTATAAATTCAGTTTTGTAAATTAAGATCTTTTGCTTCGTAACTTCAATGAAATCCGTTACTTAAAACATCAAAGGAAGCCCAGAAACAAACCTTACCTTGCTTGGTTCTTTTCCAACCTCACTCTTTTTTTAACACATTGACTTTTTCTACTCCGTTATTAATATTAGTCACTAATATACCATCCATTATTGCAACAATGATGGAGTTTCTAAATGAATTAATTCAATTAACTATGTATTTTGTTTAAATATAACTATGTCCAGAAAGTAAGTTCATTTTCTATTTCCCGCCGTTGCAGCGATGCGATCGCAGTTCCGCGCATGCGCGGCAATGACCTTGTATCGTTACTAAGCGATTGACGCCATTTTGAGTTAGTTATCTGCTGTTATCGTGTCACAGTGCTTGTTTATAATGGCGAAGGTAATTGAAAATTCCGCCGATTGCGAGATTAGATCACTGATTCGGTTTCTCAATGCGAAAAATTTGAAACCAGTGGACATTCATCAACAGCTCTCTGAGGTGTATGGACAGAATGTAATGAGTTATTCTGTGGTTGTGAGATGGGTAAAAAAATTCAACAATGGCCGTGCAAACGTGCACGATGAAGGAAGAAGTGGACGTCCATCATTGGTTAATGATGAACTTGTTCATGCAGTGAATGAAAAAATTAGAGGAAACCGTAAGTTTACGATTTTCTTTCTATGGAATTTCCCCTAATTTCACGATCCCTTCTTCATGAAATTGTTCATGATAAACTGGGATATCGAAAGCTTTGTGCACGCTTGGTACCGAAAACTCTTACCGAGGATCAGAAGAAAAAACGCCTAGGTGCTGCTCTTGAATTTTTGACTCGTTATCACAATGACGGGGACCATTTCCTTAACAGTATAGTGACTGGGGACGAGACTTGGGTAGCCTATGAGACACATGAGACAAAACGACAATCGATGGAATGGAAGCACACATCGTCACCAGCAAAGACAACATCGAAGCCGAATTTGACAACCCGGAAAATCATGTGCACAGTGTTTTGGGACAGATGTGGTGTTCTTTTAGTGGACTTTCTACCACGGGGCGAAACAATTACCGCTATTGCTTACTGTGATACGCTAAGGAAACTGCGTCGTGCAATTCAGAATAAGCGCCGTGGAAAGCTCACTAGCGGCATTTTGTTGATTCATGACAATGCTCGCCCCCACACTGCAAACCTTACACAGCAACTTTTGACTCAATTTGGATGGGAACAATTTGACCACCCACCGTATAGTACGGACTTTGCTCCCAGTGACTTCTTCCTGTTTTTAAGCCTAAAATCAAACCTCGCTGGCAAGAAATTCAATGACGACGATGAGATTAAAGAACATGTTGCAACTTGGTTACAGTCACAGGTGTCAACGTTTTATGGCGAAGGAATACAAAAATTAGTGCCACGCTACGATAAATGCTTACAAAATGGTGGTAGCTATGTTGACTAATAGTTTTAAGTCTACAGATTCTTTTGCAATAAATTATTTTTCCTAATACACATTTGTTTTATTTTACCAGTAAAAATAAACTCACTTTCTGGACATAGTGATACAACAGAGAACAAACCGTTTACCACCCGACACGACGGTTAAAGTTACAAGCAAATTGAATGACTTTTTGGAGATGTCGCACTTTGACTTTTAAACACTACGGACATGTTACGTTTTGAAAGAAAAACACATTTATGACGTGTTATTAAATAGGATATGTTCTGGTTTGCTAAAAATTTAAAGTGTAACCACATTATGTGGCTGTTATAGATTATGATGCCATCTACAACTAAATTTTTGAAATTTTGGACTTGTTGCGTTTTGCAAAAGAGCTGCTCACATATGTGACCTAGGCAATCTGCTATCCGGCTATCAGAATTTTTCAGATTTATACTTTCGGACCGCCCAGATCAAACGCTTTAAGATTGAAATTTCAAACAAACTGCGATTTGCGATGAATAGAGTACAGATAGGTTATGCCATTATTTGTCTAAAAATTGCTCTTTTGAAATATCTTGAAAAAGGAACTAATTTTATTTATTTTAATGAGTTTATAAGATCCTTCTGTACTAGTACTACGATATAACTTTCAGGATTACGAATTTCCAATAGCTCAAAAGTAATAAAGAAAATAAGAGTTAACTTCAAAATCGGTTCATAAATCTATTTTCCAGCAAATCACAGTAACAATGATTTCTTTTTGGCAGGTTAAAATATTTATTTTTGTTAATATTTTTAAATATAGACTATTTATCGTTAAAAACAGAAGCAGGTACGAAAAATAAAAAAAGCATACCTGAGAGTAATGGTTCAGTGAACAATTTTAAATTATGCTGGTAGCCTTTATACACCGATGGAACCAATAGCAGAATCAGGAATCAGGTATTGTATTTCATTTCTATAAGTGAGTTGAACCATATTCATCCAAAACTAAATAATTTGGAATTTACAACTATCCATAGTAGATTTTCTGACCCACACTGCAGTATCTGTCCAAATGATAAAACACTAAACAAAGAGTTGAGCAAATAAAATTTGTAGTAAATGCAATTTTATAGCAGTAAATAAGATATATGAGATATAATTTCCTCTTCGAGAGGAGAATCATAAACAATTTCAGTAAATACCGATGGTTACACAGGTGTGTGATGTACATTGCTTTCATATAATTAATTAGCAAACAACCTAGTTATTTACTGCACAAACATTTCCTCCACATACATATTTATGGTCTTATTAAAATATTTGCAAATCATTCCAAAATTACCCTAATAAAAACTTATTTTCATTAATCTACCATAAGTAGTAAGTCCCCATACTACATTATTTTCGCTTGAATTATCGAACTTTCTATGACAAAATATCAGAAATAGTCCCACAAACAACATTTAGGAAAAACAATGCCAAAGACTCTTCTTTAAATCAAAATCGAACAATGGACATAAAATATTTTACTGCAAACTGCCGTAACTAACATTTCTAAACTTATTCCTTCCGTTAGTTTCTTAAAGATTTACACATCGGTTTTGAGACTAGTGGTATAAACGCTTTTCTAGTTTGTAATTTATTTGACCCATTTTACCGGTAGATGTTATCGCTTCTATTTACGATTTTAAGTTATATCTTAGCTAATGTGTTTTCCGGTCCGTTCTGCTACACTTAGATGTTATCAGTATAATTTTACCGGTTTTGCTATTTTCATGCATTCAAAAACATGTCGAATTTTATTTTTATGGGGGCAAATTTATTCATTAAAAATTCAGATCTACTTTATAGATAAATTCAAACTTAATTCTAAAATTAAAAGGTAGACATTTATTGGAGTGAATTTAAGCCTGGTTGAGTAATATAAATGAACTATGATTTCTAGTTTTAATATTAAAATTCTTTCGATAAAGTACCTTTTTAAAGGTGTAAAATGGGCGATAATGCAACTTGCATTAATGTTGACGACATCGTAAATTAAAAAGCCATTATCTGTCTTTCATGTAAGAACTTCAAAAAGTTTCAACTGAAGCCTTCTAAATTTAATAAGTGAAAAGTTGGGTAATTGCTTTAACGGTCTGAAAGATTAGTGCACATAGAACTTTTTCTAAAACTTTTTTAACATTTTTTTTGAATTTAAAAGTACATGTTATTGTACTGTATCATCAGTATAATTAAGCCGCTTCTGTTAATTCCTGCCTTCATTTAATAATAGTAATTTAATATCGTCCCAACCCATATAATAACTAACCCATCTATTCATGTACTGTCTCGCATATAATAAATTTCAAGAAAGAACACAACAGTAAGTAATGGTTTTGAAAAGCAAAGAGTTCTTTCTTTTACTTTTTAAATACTGTCCTATTTTCGATCTCATCTTTTTATATTTCATAGCTTTTGTAACCAACCCTAAACGAAATTTAATATGAGGGATCAAACAAATCTAATATACTCGCAGCTGTAGTTCACAATTCTGGATTTACAGCACGTATTATTCGACCATTATTTCACAAAGATCGAAATCAACATTTTTATAGACAAACCTTATCATCAGCAGTGGTAAGTCTATGATTTGTGGAGCTCTACGAGCTCTTTTATTAACTAAAGACTTTTACTACTACCCTGATGGTTTCAAAATCTCATTTTGAGTTGAGAAATAATGCTATGGAATACACTACGAGATAGGTCTCACCTTCCAAGTATTATTTCAAGTACACTTTCTAATACCTAGTCATAAGGCGAGGGGAAAATAAACAAATATTACATCAAATCAAAAAAACATGTTTCGTCTCTTATACAGAAAACCAAGACACCTCAGTTCAATCCTGGCTTTTCTGCTACTTACAGAGATAAAAATTCAAAATGTCTCTATCTTCTAGCAGCAAAATAAAATTGCAACTAAAGAGAATTTATTTTGATGTTAATTGTAACCTCTACTTTCGTTAATAGAGGGTTTATGTGTTTCAACTTTGCTTAAAGGTTTATACTCAAACAGTTTTTACTTACTCAAAGGTGCAGTCAAAGAATTTTAGTTTCTTGACTATCCATTATATATCCCAAAATCACCGAAACCAGTTAAGTAGGTAAAGAAAATCAATATTTTAGCGCTTTGAATCACTAGTGATGATTTGATCATTTACTAGACGTCTTATCATTTTGTCGTTTGATTTCATTTCAAAGACAATAGAATTCACAAGTCCACTACACAGGATTTTTTGACTTCACATATTCTAAACTTTGCGTAATACAATTTGGTCAAAAAGGTTACTATTGGAACATAAAATCTCATCACATTTCAGTTTAAACCAGGATCATGCAAACGAAATCTCAGAATGGCAAAATAAGTCCTTTCAAAGTAGAATATAACTGAAGATTGCAGCAAAATCTTTAGGTCAAAAGGTCAAAATTAATTAGCAGAGGTACTGTTCTGCTGAACGACGAAAAGAGTTAGAAACAGATAACAAAGCTGTTTACTTAAATGAGATACCGCAAAAAAATTGAGAAAAATCATCTTCAGCAGTTCAGAACAAGGATTATTTTGATGTTAACGAGCATTGCTGGCAATGATCAACCGAAATAAGGGATTTCAACCTTCAGTCGAAGAGGACAGTCTGACTTACTACACATGTGATCCTATTTGCAGTTGATTGGAATTAACATTAACAAGAGCAACTTATTTTGATTTTGTTTACATAAAAACAGTTTTACATTAATATTTTGAGCTTTTTTAAAACAATGTATAATACGTAAAAAACAGTATTAACCCTGACACAACCTGCGAAGAGACCTTTAAACACTCTGAAGACGTTCTCAAACAGTACAGAGAAACATTTAGAACAATCAGAAGACTTGCTTTTGTGGAATCCTTCGGACAATCGTGAAATCACTTCAAAAGAACTCCAGACCGCTTTAAAAGCATCTCGCCCACCCTTGAAAAGTGTCTCAAGATGAAATCTGCTTGAAAGACAAAACTGAACCAGAATCAATGCAGTATCTGGTTATTCTATTAGTAGCAGATACAAAGCTAGTAACCAAGCAAAAGTGTTACCAATACGTATTCCTTCAAGATTTAGTCAAATCACTAATTTAGAGTACCCAATATTATTTGACATTCCGATATTAGGGTTTCTCAAAGTCAGTAATTACGTTCTTTTTAAAAGGTAAAACAATCTAACATCCTATACAATAATGAAAGTAGACATGTTAGATTGTAGATTGTGGATGAATCGGTTAGCACAGCAAAAAGCTGTAACTATATATTAATGACTGAATACACCCCAAGCTTTTGGAAAACTTGAATATAATGCTCTGCAGCTAGATCATCAACCTCTTGAGGGATCAGAATGATTTTCCTATGGTCTCGTTCAAACCAAAACTGCGCAATTGCAGAGTGGATGTTCTGCGTCTTGAATTGCGGTTTCGTATAATGAGAATTCATTATTGTTCATTTTTCTGACGTTCTTTCGAAGATATTTTACTGAATAGTGAGCATCCTGCAACAGGACTTCTTAGTAGTTATAGGTCGAACTTAAAAAGTTCGGTTTCGAAAATGCTACCGCTACACCCTTGTTAGCAAGGCAGTCGAGTTCTTCGTCACCTTTAATTTTCTGATGCTCTGGTACCTACATCAATTTTATTACCTTTCGCCAGTTGTTTCAGACATTGCTTGCAGTCCCAAGTGTTTTTCAATTCGAAAGCAAAAAAATCTAAGTTCTAAGTAAGAGTTCTTTGATAGTATATATGTCGGAGGCAAACACTGAAATTTGTCAATCCCGGTAATGCCTAGCTAGTACAGGGATTGCCGGCAAATAGTGGAAAAGTCAAAATGGTTCAGCATTTAACTAAAGATTCAGTTATTTCCTGTAGTAGCTGGTTTATTTCGGGCAAATGCCGGAACTGTCCGAGCGAGTCTCAGTTACGTTGTTTGCCTAATTCAGTCATTCCCCGTAATAACTTATTTAGGTAAACAATAATGTTTTGTAATACATGCTAATTATTTAGGTACTTGGTACTTGCTCCTCCAATTGTACATTAAAATTACGCAACTCTTTCCACTTTTACAGATTGCTGCAGATATCTTGTTAGTAAAGCAAAAGAAAAAGAAAACCCGTAGACAGTACGTATCATTTGTTGTCTTTGTACGAGGTATTGGAAATTGCAGATAGACAAATCGTAATTAAAGAACAAAATTGTTTGCTATGAAGACTTATTTAACGTCTTGTATGAAGCTCACGGTAGTAATTACAAACGAAATATGATGTTGGGAGATATGCAGTTGAAAAACTTATCGAGACATGTGAAGTCTGCCAAAACAAAAGAAATAAGAGTCATGCCAATTTGACAATAAAA
The DNA here is from genome assembly GCA_011009095.1 of Ignelater luminosus. Lineage (NCBI taxonomy): Eukaryota > Metazoa > Arthropoda > Insecta > Coleoptera > Elateridae > Ignelater > Ignelater luminosus. The sequence continues at coordinate 75,106 of VTPC01090313.1, forward strand.
CCGATCATTTCCACAAACTTTAATTCTAGAGCACAGGCGAACTTGATGGGTTTTCAGTCATATCCAGACAATGATTACAAATGGTTATTGAACTACCAGGACCAAAGCCAGTTGACTGTGATACAAAGTACCGACACCAAACAAAAAACGATTGCAAATTGAGCTCAATAACGATTTTCTCTCCGATAGAGGCGCTGTTGTTCTAGATTTTATATCTTCTTGCGTCCTGTCAAAATCAAAGACTGCGATTGAAGTTGCAAAGGAATTGCTCAAGATATTTTAGGATGTTGGAACGCTTAGCATACTTCAAAGCGATATTGGGCGAGAATTCACCAATTCAGTGATTTCTGAATTAGTCAAAATGTGACCTACGTTAAAAATTCTTCACGGTCGTCCAAGGCTTCCTCAATCACAGGAAAATATCAAAAGAAGTAATCAGGATGTGGAAAACATTTTAAGGGCTTGGATGCGTGACCACAACTCGACAAATTGGTCTTTAGGGTGTTACTTTGTCCAGTTCCAAAAACATAGTTCTTACCATCAAGGCTTTATTCGGAGTTGAGCCCAAAGTAGGACTTTCTTCTGAAAACCTCCATAGAGATCTGTTGGATTCAACTGAAAATGAAGATGATTTGGTTCGTTTGCTGAGGAAATTGAGAATCTATAAGTAATCGATTCGAATAATGGCATTGAAATTAAAGTTCTGCGTGAAAATGTAAAAGAAAGTAAATAGAGAACGGTCGATGAAGAGACAGGTGAAATACTAAAAGAACTATTCACTGATGTAGATTGCCAAGAAAAACTTGTTACAGATCCCGTTTCAGAAATAACGAACATAGGAGAAGCAAACATCCAAGACAAATTAGATATAAGTATAACATGTGGTAAAAGTGGGGGCAAATGTACGGAAAGAAACGTCACTAGAAGTGGCTCAAGTCAGGGTCAGAAACGGGCAGCAGAAACAATGCTGTCAAATACGGTAAAGAAACTGTCACATTTGGAAATTGGCTCATATGTTCTTTTATCTTGGTTCAACCGAACAGATTTAATACGTGCCAACGAACAATTTCTTACTGTAGATAATGTCCTCCAGAACTTTCTATCTAAACGTGAAACCGTGCAGTCCCTATCACTGGCGGGAGGGGGGAGGCAAGGATATTTTACATGCTTGTCTAATAGATGCGTCTGTTACAAAAAGAAAGTGGTTTGTAATGTCACTAACTATGTCGTGTACAGATAGATTGACATCTGTGCATTGGATGTTTCTTTTCGATCGAATTCTTTCAGATGCTTTATCTAGATCCTTATTGCCTGCAATATGTTTCAGTGCTTGTACTATGGCAACTTTATTCTTTGTTGTTTTATATTGAGGTTGCTTAAGGTTTTGTATTGAGGTTGTCTTCATCACTTTTCAATTTTCATCCTGTTCCATAGGCTCTAAGCAAATGAGAGTTTCTTTCTCTGATGTTGGTAAATTGGAGGAGGGTCACCTTCCTTTATAAGTTCTAAGTTTCTTGGGCGTTCATAATGAGAAGCATTGGTAACAACTAAGCTTCTTTATTTTTTGTAGTGCCCTTGGACAACCCCCAAGCCACTGACTTGTCAAGTTTATACTGGGCACATGTCCACGGTTAAGATGGATGTCGCGAAGGTATTCAGAACCTCGGACTAAGATTCCAGCAAGCTTAAGGTACTTTGACATCACATCATCGTCTAGTATTCGTCCTAGTTTACTGACGGGAAGTCAATACGGAACATTTTGCTATACTAGTTCATACTCGTTATTTATATCATAATTCATACCAAAATTCTGAAAATTCAAGACTAGCCATGTGTTTGTTTTTCAACAATCAGAAAGTAGCTGTTGACGTTGGGAAACAATATGGTCTTCTAGAGAAATAGTGGAATAGACGTCAACCACATTAAAATCCAAGAGTTCAAATAGAATTGACAAAAGCAAAATACCATAAATCAATATTACAGATTCGGCTACAGAAAAATCAAGACCTATACATAAAAATAGTGTTCTGCAGATCTTTCCATAATACAAAGTTCATTTGTTAGTATTGAATCGATTGATACTAAATATTGGAAATACTAATTTAAAGTAATTTTGTGTCTAGAGAAGATGTATCGTTATAGATACACGATTTTGGAGTACATGCAGCCTTCAGAATTTATTAAATGCACAATAAGATCGTCTACATTACTATATTTAAGGTTAGGAGCCACTTAAAAGCCTAGAACAAAGATTATCCAACCATTTCAATATGTTCGTTCTACCTTGGCTTGATTAGGACAAGCTATTTATAGTAAGTTCAAGACAAAGCTTTACACATAATATCAGGTACCTGTTAATAATATTCAATTAAGTAGTTCAGAATGTTAGGACGTTGTGAGTTCAGTGTTCATGTAGGAAGAGGGTTGATTAGTTCATTCAGTCATCAAGCTGTCGATCACAATTTATATGAATGAGAGTAATACAAAGACAAATTAATTAAAATTAGGTTCTTGTCACACAATAAGCAAAAGAACGAATGGTGGCTACAAACCAGTAAGGTATTCTAAATTATGTAAAACAGTATGTTAAGTTAGCTATGGTATGATTTTTATTCATTGTTTTTGAAACAACAAAAGACAAGCAAAAACAATATAAAGGAATACGATCAAGTTAGCACACTCTAATGTTCCCTTTGTTCATCGCATAAAAGTGTCAATAATTGCAGAAAAGCAAAGATGTTTACTGCTGTCATATTATCTTTACAAGACAATTGTCAAAAAAAAGCAAAAATAAAATAAAATTGGAAACATATAAACATTTTAAATTCGGTCCACGTCAACTTTTTTGATATTGTTTTATTATTCTGAAAGCGTATTCAGTTTTACAATAAGCCTTTGCAACCCTTGGAGCGTTTCAAAATATATTCCACGATCCTGTAAACACTTTTAGCATTCACCTTACAATTCTAATGAAATACAGAATGTCACGACGCCTACGTTGTTCGTTGACGCCTGTCGCCCTCGGCGGTCTAAAGTGACACCACCCCCCATTTTATGTGCCTTTTCAACCCTTTAAACTCCGGATTCTACTTTTAGAAATGCAAGGCACCCGATTATGTAGAATATAATAATGAGAAAAAGGTATTATGTATTACAAAAATTTCTAATGAAAAGGGAAATTCATTATGTGAAAACAAAACCGAAAATGGCTGTGAAATGTTTTTTTTAAATTAAATTGAGATTTGGTCTGTTTCATTGTAATAATGAACGCAAAGATAAGAAGTTGGTACATTTAGATAATGCTTCAGATGGAAGTTGAAAATAAGAAAAATATAAAAAGTAGTCGAATTCGCATTCGTGTAATATCACAATCGAACACTAAAATACAACGTGGTAGGTACCTATAACTTCATTTGCATGCACCAAGTACAATTTCGAACTCAAACTAACGCCGTTCGCGGAATATCAATAATCACTTAACCTACTTTTTATTATGCAAACAGAAAACTTGTTATAAATGTCTGTTTCCCACATCCAAAAAATTATACAAAACTAAAATATCTAAAATTCTAAATTAATAAAGCTTGAAAATTGATAAAAAAGTTTCATATAACTCTCTAACATTTCACATGCTTATAAGCAAATTAAAAACACATTATGTCAGGGTATTACAAAAACACCAGCAGAAGCCCTCTCTTCCACATCATCCCATTCCTTTTCAACAGAACGCTCTCGTGAAGTTGCTGTCACTCAACCTTTTGAGAAAGGGGTGTTAACCCTTCCTTATACCTAATTTCGTTAAGAATATTTCACTTTTCCTACGAAAATTACTGTTATTTATAATTTTCTCTAAATTTGATTTGTAATTTTAATTACCTTTCCAAGAAAAACCCAAAAGGAAAATCGAGAATAAAGAAAGAAATTTTAAATTGATAAACAACGTAAAAACCCACTAAAACCAACAAATAACTAATATGTCAATCAATCAAGTTAAGTGTCGGTTGTAAAAATCACTTAAACACACCAACAAACCACTCTAATTTGGTAGCAGAGTTCAAAGGGCCTGCGGTGCGAAGCTTTTCAGTAAATTGATGGATCGTGGAACGGCTTTGGACTTTTATTTTCATGCGCGTTCGTATTTAACTAACCATCGTTATGTGAGTGTGTGTTTGTATGTGTGTTTACACATCAAAATAGTGTAAAATTGATATTATATTTGCTCTATAAGTTTCCTTTTATTTTGTATTGGATGAAACGGTGTTAACTTTGGAAACTTTAAATTCGATGTTAAACGCTTGAACGATTCGAGCATTCTAGTGTACAAGTAAGTTTATTTGGAGAAAATGGAAAATTTATAGTATATCGATGATAAATTTATTATACCCATTATTTATTGTTATCGAATTCAGTTAATAATATATATAATACAATCCTGAGCTAATTTTGAAGAAATCACTTTATTGTTTTCTTTTAATTGAGTATGGAGAAAAGGTTACAATATACACAAATGTTGCGAAGTTATTCACTACGCGATTTTTCATATTCAACTACAATTGATGGTTTGTAAAAGTATACAAAATTAAATGTCTTTTTTAATGAGAAGGCAAACATACTTCAAAGAAATACTGCTTTAAAATACAAAACCTTATAAGTGCAAGATATTTTATTGAAACTTTATTGCGTGGGAAGTGCAATTAAATAAAATTCCGGCGTGGTTCGTATTAAATGGCAAAAGGATCTCTTCTCTATATATAACTATTATTAAAGAACACTTAATTAACAACCACTTAAACCTCTGAAATCTTTTCATGAAAATTCTCCATTTTATATGCCAAAACGCCTGTAAGATGTGAAAAGCAGAAAAGAGTCAAGACAAGTCTTTTTTCGATAGCCTTGGCTCATATTCTATCGATAATAATGCACGCAACACTGAAAAATATCGTTTATCAGGTAAAAACAGTTAGACTAGAAACTGTCTTGCTTTGTTGTTTTGATTTCGTAAACTTGAACTCTAAGAATGTTTCCAATTCTCAAATAAGTATTGGATATAAAAGCTCCATGCCCTCTTTACTTTCTCATTAAATTTTAAAAGAATATCATGGGTGTTGTGCTAGCTCAGTGAGTCGAATGATTGAATATAGAACCATCGAAAACTTGAAAACGTACATATACATCTATAAGTCCTTTTTGTGTAAAGCACATTTAAAACTGAAACTAGGGATTTTTCAATATAACTCTGACAAAGTAATAATGTCTTGTGCACTTAAAGTTTATAAAGTTAATGAATAACCAGCAAGAAATAAAAACTTAAAAACTACTTTGTATTGTACAGAAGGATATTATTTGTCCAAGTCACTTTTTTGATTTAACATTTTTATAACACAAATTCATTTCCAAGAGCCCATGTTTGACAGCTACTGGCTGGCATTTATAAAAAGAATCATCACACCGATTATCTAGGAAATGCAAGTTTTATGGATTAGAAACCATAAAAGGAAGATAGCTCTCGTGAGGTTTGTTTTATCACTAAATTTTGCAAATAATGTGATAACTGATTGAAACGTCTCAGTTAATGCACTGTTTATTCTTCATAAAAAACTTAAGGATTACAAACCACTTGGTTCTCATACTGAAACCATTACATGTGTACATTGTATGTATTTTGATAATACGTTTGCAAAGACTACCAACAATACTGTGATGTCAGTTCTCAACTGCTTTGTTAATTATTATTCTACTGTCTCCCATTCCGCGTAATGCAATTAAAATTCATAAAGAACTTTTTTGAAAAGGTAGAAAAAAAAAGTTTACAATAACAAGAAAAAAAGAACACGTTTCAGAAAGAAAACTCACACGAAACCCCAACAAAATAAACGAACCACACCACATAGAGTTAGCTGATTTTGTTACATAAACACAATTTCTCCGAAACTAATTTAACTTATAAGATGGGGAATAAAACAACCTGACAGGTGAAGCAAGCAATCCGAGACCACGAAGTTGAAGTTTCGCGAAGTAAACGTCGTCTGCAAATTTATTCTGTTAGCGGAGGAATTATGTCAATCAGATCGCCGTGAAAATTTTAAAATTGCTGCAGCAGAAACGAATTTTCTTTTCTCCATCTAAGAGAATACAAGTAATATAAAAGGAAAACTTTCAGATGCAATTTTCCATTTAATTGGAAATCTAATATTATACAGGCGTGCTCGAAAAACATTTTCTTAAATATTAACTTCAGACTAAAAGAGGCCATTAGAAAAGGAATATTACCAGACACTATAAAGCTTTTTCAGGAATTAATCCGAGTAATATTAGAGGAAGCTGGCTCGAGATGTAGTGTTTTTCTCTTTTAAATTATTCAACAGATCTACAGTATGCACAAAGCTTCGGCTTTAGACTTTTGACTGCCCATTTAATTCCTAATATCTCGATATAAATAAAAGACGTAGAGATGTATACGAGTCGAGTTTTAGTAACAGGAAAAGAGAAATAATAGTAATTTCTAAATAAGCGACGTGAAAATAATGGAAAGCACTTGTTCATTAAATTTACCATTATGTTAGTACCAACAAGTAATTAACAACCTGCAACAGAAACGTTGATGCGCACAAACAATACTGTTGTACGGGAACACAACATGTGGAAGCATAATGACAACGACTTTTAATTAGATTTTTGTTTAAAGTTTAATATTAATTATCAAAGTTCTAATTGGAAAAGCATTAGCATACATTAATTAGTTATTAATTAATAAATTTAACTTTGATCTTTAAATCATTAGCGATTCGTAGTAACTTTTATTGTCAATAAAACTTTAATGTTTGGTTTAATATTTTTGTACGGTTTACATAAAAAAATTAATAAATCCAATATATTTTTGAAGGTTAATTAAATGCCTGAATACATCCGTTTGAATAAAAGGTTAACTCTTTTATATTTATTAAAAAGCTGGCAAATAAAAATTCAGATTAACGTACCGATTTTCAAAACAAAAATGCATGAGCAAACATAGGTTTGACCCTTTCCAGTTCCAGTGTTCATAGCTCATCGATTAGAATGAAACTCTCCCGATTCAAGTAAAAGTTACTAAATTCGTTCAAATATCACTTTATAACCGTTAAGGGTTACAGATGTTTGCAAAAGCTGTGAACCAATAGTATCACCACTATTAATAAGAAATTGGATAGATCTGACATTGAAAATTATAACTGACCTGATCTGTAGCACACAAATTGAGCATTTAGGTTCTCCGAACAACATACTTAAATACTTTCCATATCTTTCCATCATTGCAAGGCAACGACTGTCGGCTTTGTGAAAAGCAGATTTTGCCGCTCTTTGATATAAAATATTCGAGCTCCCCGCTGTATGAAATATGAAAAATTAACAAGGAATTGAAAAAGCAATGCATTTTAAAAATACATCAGTGTCAATGGCATGGAAATAGTTTCACAGGCTTTATATGAAACGTGGAAACTCAAACTTGGAGTTTTAATTGATCTACAACAACGTAAACTGCCTAAAGTGTTAGTTTCAGTTGCAGCTTAGAGTTCGACTTCCCTCAAGATCAATTACTCAATACCAACCATAAATAAAAATTATCTATTACTTTAACGTCCTTCGTTTTTGAGTGTATACAATATAACTAAAAGACACATGAAGCGTAGTTGGGAATAAAAAGAATTCGCCTATTTAGTTCTCGCACGTAGGACCTAATATCCCATCAATTATATTAAAATAACGATACCTTTTCTCTTTTCAAGATACCTTAAGCAAAATCTTTGTTACTCTTGTAATGTCTCTGGTACCAAAGGAAAAGTAAAAATCCATACTTTTGGGCGTCTATGTGCATTATACATTTTATACACACAGTTCAAACCTGTTACTGAAAATCTCACCTTTTTTTGTGGTACAGCTACCTGAGATACCACTGAAAAAAGACAAGATGGTTATTCAAAAAATACATCAAAATGGCTAAGGTGTATTGCCAAGTACAAAGACTAGGGTTACATGTATAAAAGTAACAAAGCGACAGTTGTCACAACAGTTTCACAAGTGTCATTAGAGGACGTCACAACTGTCACTCATCCTACCACCCGTCGCCCTATCGCCATTACTCTGTTTGTTCATAGTGTTCGGCTGCGCTCGCCTTATTGAGCGTCCTGCTCAAACGTTGGTGGGGTAGCAACCGTCGAGGACAGGCGGCTGAACGGCAGTCTCGATATAGAATACCAGTCGCGGGCCAGAACACGAGGCCAGATCATTATATCAATAAACAATCATTAAAGCTTAAAGTGAGTTTTATTATCAGTTTGAGTTAAAAGCAACTCAAGACACAACATATTGGTCCTATTGAATTCCATCGAATTCATTATATGTTTGATCTATTTTTTCTAACCTGATTGATAGCTGTATTGGATCAGGAATAGAATCTCCATCGAACATTTGTAAATAATTAATAAAAATGCTTAATTTTGTTTTAGCGCGTCCGCGTAAAACCTTTTGACTCTGCTCTTGAGGCATGATAAGTGGATAATAATTATAAGAAAGGTTATAAAGGAATGATCACTAATCTTATTCAGTTCTGATTCCGTCTACGTCTGTTGATTACTGCTTGCTGATGCTTTGTTTACGATAATTATTTGATGCTGATCATGCTTTGGATACTTGGATGCTTCAATCCGGCTCGAAGGACCAATATGTTGTGTCTTGAGTTGCTTTTAACTCATGCTGATAATAAAACTCACTTTAAGCTTTAATGATTATTTATTGATATAATGATCTGGCCTCGTGTTCTGGCCCGCGACTGTGTCTCGTGGTGTTTTATATCGAGACTGTCGTTCTGCCGCCTGTCCTCTAGGGTTGCTACACCACCAACGTTCGAGCATGACGCTCGATAAGGCGAGCGCAGCCGAACACATAGAGACAATGTAATAAAAAATATCGTCAATGGCAAAATAAAAAGTGGCCCGATAAGATGGTATATATGAGGAATGATAAAGTAAAGATGCATGTACTTCTAGAAAAGAATACGTCGATCCAGCTTCACTTTGTATCCTAGTAGCCTTATCAATTGGATCAACGACCCAAAATTGTAAATTAATCAACTTTAACAGGAAATTATGCGATAGGTTTCATAGGCTTAAATCTAGTACTAGGTTGGTTGACATTTCTCTTGTACTGCTGAAAAATGCAGCGCCGGATTTTGTCAATGCCGTGAAACAACTTATGACCGTAGAGAAGTCCCCGATGTGAGGGTGGTTATACTTAATTTTTAGTTTAGAAATAACAAAACGATAAAATAATAAAAATATTATTTATTAACGTTTTATCAATGATTGAACAAGACGACATATAGACGAGTCATTGAGGAACTGCCGTGAAACTGTTGATGAGCTCCTAAGAAACTATTCGTTGTGAATAACGACAAGTTTTTCATATTGTCTCTACATAAAAAGGGGTGAGTTTTGTAGTAGTTTCCTGGTGTTTTCAGATAAGCAAACAATACTTAAGTGTTTGAAAGATCTTCAAGACAAGATTGTGATAAATAGTTTAAAGAATTAATCTACTAAAAGAAGATCCTTTTTTTCTAAGGAAGTGTAGCATGTGGAACGCTACATATTCGTAAAAGTTAATATTTTTAAAATTTCTAACTTTTAAAAAATGTTGAAAGACGTGAGATACTACATCGCAATGTTATATCAGTCTTTATAGAGGGTCGTAAGTTGGATAAGCAAGACTACCCTCCAGGAAGTTTAACTACCGTGCTTCGCAGAGTTATGAAAAGGATTCTATGTAAAGAGCTGTTAAAATTATTTCTTGACAACAAAGTCATAACTACCAGAAAGTCAACATGGTTCAATTCATAGGAGATCTGGACTGTTCAATTTATTCCTATACCTATGGACTAAATTTCATCACAAAAATACCACCATGGTGTATCTAGACATTCAATAGGCTACCATTTGAGGCTTCTTCGTAAATTAAATAATTATGCCTTAAGTATTGTGTTCGAAGAGATTCACTACTAACAATGCATAAAAGCTTTTCTTACAAACAGACCATGTTAATATCATGTTAATGGGTTTCTCTCAGATATATTTCCTGTTCTCAGTAGGGTTCCACAAGGATCAGTTTTGGGTTCTCCTTTGTTCTTAATGTAAATGATTTATTAAGTAGTAGAATGTCTGCCACTGCTGTAACCTATGTAAAATTTAAAATTGGTGTTCAGACTGATTTCTTACATTTTGCGGTTGGGGAAATTCAAACAACAAGTTCTATTTTAAAATTTCGTCATTGCGGCATTACAGATACGTAACAGCGGTGCGCATGTGTACCGTATTTGTTGATCCTTTGGCAAGGAAACGACGCAATTTTCATACACACAGTTTAAAAAAATTAAGTGCCCCGCCGCTTGTGAAATTCGGTCGATGCATATTAGCGTTCTTCATTAAGAAGTGATATCCGTGTCAGTGCCATTCAACCACTCAACGCATTATCTGCATAAACGTCACAAATTTCAGCTGGTTTAGTGATACTCGCATTCACAAAAACAGATCACAGACCGAATTTCACATGCGGTGGGGCTCTTAATTTTCTTAAGACATTAGAAACATCCACCACAAACTGTATGCATTGCACGAATGTATCAAAATGGAGTCATTGCCTTGACAACAAATCTACAAATACAGTACGCATGCGCATCACGGCTGTCGTAGCACAGTAAGGGGAAAATTTAAAATGAAACCCACTTTCTGGATTTTCCCATAATTTATCGCATCCTACACTTTTCTCGACCAAACTTTACGTGAAGTAACAGAGCAATTTAATCTGACAATAATTGTTAGAAAGATTTTAAATGTACTACACATATTTTTAAAGCAGCAAAAAGACAATAATAGTTAAGATATGCATGATCTCAGTATGTTTTAAAGAACGAACCAACAAATTTTCTTAAGCTATACCAAACATACATCAGAACAGCAGTGGTCGAATCTGTGTACTGGTTTGGAACCTTCATTATATAAAAGACATTAAACTTTTTGGAAAAATAGAGACAAAAGCTACAAAGATATCCAATAGTACTAGACACCTTAATTACCAAGACAGGGGAGATTTAGTCAAAGCATTCATCAAGGTACTGAATAATAACTACTACAATTGCCCACTTGCAATTCTGATTCAGTACATAGAAAGAAAAATAAATGCAGCAAAAAAGGGTTGAAGAAACTTTTGGGTGCTCAACACAAAACACACAACCACGTCAATACATTGACTCAAGAGCTACAAAGATGAAAAAGGAAAAGGTATAGTTTAAGAATGTGAAATTAGTAAAAATGATAAATAAAAGATCAAATTACCCCAAAGTGAAGGTTGTTAGAAAGGACCATCTGTGGAAAGTGTTTATCGTACAAACCTCTCAATTCCTTTCCAAAGGAAGTAGGAGAAGCTTTATTTTGCTGAAGAGCAGTAAGGTATGAGAAGAAGAATGTACCTTATAAAGCCTGAAATATGAAGAAAAGAAAAATATTGGAGCAGAATGTGATGATCTCTCATTATTGCTAAATAAAAGCTAGTGTTTAAATGAGCAAGACACCTAGAATGACAATAATACAATCTCAAAGAAGCATAGTTTCTTTTACTATTCATTTCGAGAAATTAGGTGACTTTAATTCCAGAATTATCTTTGCTAAAAATTTCATGGTTTCGTATCGTATCTTACTTTGTTTTCCGGCGAGTCATTACATCCCTGTTTGCGTGCTTCAACTCCTCGAAGGCCACAACCATCCTTTATATTGTAAGGTTAACGAGCTAACTGTGTGATTAGCGCATATGTCTCCGCATCAATACCAACCTTTGAAAAAAATTCTTTACTGCGAGTAAGCCACTTGATTAATCCTAACTATAGTTTCAGGTTGTAATATAAAGGTATGGTTCACTCACAGAGAAGACGGTACAGAAACACGAACTGTGGCGGTATATCGCACCAGAAAAAAAGCGATTTCTTTAATTTTTTAATACCGGTTTTGGTTGATAAGTTTCATTAAGCGAGAAAACTGAAACCAATCTGCGCGTTTTTGCTAATTGCATGGTTATGTTTAACTGATTTTGTCGTATCTTGAAAGCAAAGTATTTCAGTTCGACTTCATGAGCTTGAAAGATAAGTTGATGGATTATTTTTATAATCTGCTGGCATCATTCCTTTTTTGGATTGATTTCGCAATATTTAATATCTTATCGTACGAACAGGATACAAAAAGGTTTTCAAAAAGCACCAGCAATATCTTCATTTTTATAAAGCTAATCACGATAGCAAGAGTCTCATACTTAAAAGGATTTCAGTTATTCTAGTTCCGCTTTGGCAACACAGCTTTGCTTTTACAACTGGAACATCAGAAAGGACACAAAGAACGTATTAACTTTTAGTAAATATACTTTAATTCGAAACTGAAACTTTTATAATTTTTCGTAGCTGGAATATTTTTTTTTCAAGGTCATTTAATAAAACTTCTTAAGGTAACATTCAAATTTTTAATTTCACTTATTCTAAATATAATTACCCACTTTCTATAATTTGAGTTGTCTTATATTCTCAAGGGAGAAACCCAATTTTATACATCAACGTTCAAAACACGAAGAACTAAAGGTAATTTTACACTTAAAGACGATCTCTCCCTCTCTTGATATTTTCTCAAGCATTTCAAATGACCAACTAGTGCTAATAGAATGAACTCGTTGATTGAATTTGCAATCTAATTTTGAAACTGTAGGTGTTTCAAATGTAGGGTGATCGAACCCTCTCTTCTACCATTTCCTCTTGAAAATGAACTTTTCCAACACGTCATCTCTTTTAAAAAATTATGTGTTCTGTCTAATTCTATACTTAATACATGCTAATATAAATGGAGATAATTTATTGTTAGAACCAAAATTAGTAATTTCTGAAAGGTTTTATTGTATGGATGCACAAGGATGAAATGAGCAACAATAGTAACACGTCTTTAAAGTCGCGGTTTCGAAAAGGAAAAGAGGAATTTCAGAGCGCCTGATTGAACGACACACAATATAGTACGCATCGAAGCAAGCGTTGAATAGATGGAGATGGCATCTACAGAATGAGTACAAAGGTTGAATTGGTCGCTGTAAACTGTGAAGTGCTTCATTCTGAAGGAGTTACGTTGTGCACTGACGACAAACAAAACATTCTCCTCTGCAAAGGTGCTTTTTGAAACGAACTTCCTAAAGAAAAGAATCGGTTGCCGATATAAAGCATGCGAATGTCATTTTAAAAGGAGATTTTGATGATGACTCCAGAAGTTGAAAATTTCACGGTAAACAGCCATTATTTTTCCATATCTGCATTCTAATAAGCTTGCGGTTATTTTTATCAAAAGCATACGCGAATAAGTGTATGTATAGGTTGATTTTGTACGATGAAGAGCTGGAGCGCTCGTTTTGAAATAACAAGCCATGTAATCCATAATCCGGCGGCGATATTTACATTCAAAATCATGCCCGCTTTCAACTACATTACGTATGATACGTGATACGGAACGCTACGGGGCACTAAAAACGAACTTAATTGAATCTACATATATTGCCACGAAATGGAAGAAGCAGCTGCGAAATACCGTAATGGTGGCAGCAGCAGTAACTCTGGGAAAACTCCGGGGGTTTTTCCAGTAACCAATTTCCTAAATTGTGGCCAGAATACGTCCACATTTTTTTCCGACGCGCACATGTTCTGCACAAAAACAATACTTATAATAAAATTAATTCGCTTTTCATTTATAACAAATTCAAACGGCCACTTTTGTCATCGAGGATTTCTCACAAAGGTTTACATTGGGGAATACTTTATTTGCTAAAAGTGGATGGAGTAGAAAACTCCGATTCAGCTAATTCTAACCCCTTCTTGCAGGGGCGGATTTAGTTAGTTAGGAGATATGGGATGTTTGAGCAAATCGGAAATCTTTTGAATTTTTAATAGACTCTTCACTACAGTGAATAATAAAATGAATTGTACTAAATATAATCCTTCGATTGTGTTAATATTAATGTTTTACGAAGTTACAGTAGCTTTCCATTGTTTCTTGAAAATCCATAACACCTACACATAACAAACATCTTGATTTCCATCATCGTTTAAGTGTTCCCTACCTTTTCAAATGCAAATCGTTGCATTAGGTATTTTCTTGAAAGCTCCCTACGAAACAACATAAGGGATAGTATATAATAAGATTACAATAATATTGTCTTGAATATCTCAAAACAATAGATTTTAAACAAACAACTTTGTTAACAATTCTATTAGTAAAGTATACACACAATTAATGGTTTTCTAATTTCTATGGTTGCTATAATCTACATAATAATATTATTAAGTTTTTTCTTCCCTACTTTACTAAATAGATTTTTATAGAAAACACAAAAAAGGAGGAATATAGATACATTAACAATCGTTAACTCCAAAGATTTAGGGACCCGAAGCGCAAACAGTTTCGAAACTTCTTTGATTAATTTGATAAGTTTGCTTCCGTTTCTATTTCAAGACACTAGTAAGTCATGATCTAGAAAGCTGTGCACTTCTTAAATTTTTTAGTAACAAACTTTTGTGGCATTTTTCTTTTAGCATCGCAAAAATAAACAATACGCTATCGCTACTAAATTCGTAGCAGTGCTGCATACTCTGATTGCAGATCCATTTTTGGGTGCTTTCTCTTACATTTTAATCCACCTGGCATTCAGGCTTTGATATACTAATTAGAAATGGTGCTTAAGATGAGTTTCATGTAGTTCACCTTATATCTTGATAAAGTCAACAATAATCAATATTAGCTAGCCAAGGATATGCATATTCAAACTATCACTAGTTTATTCACGCAACTGAAGATTTATTCGAGAGAAACTAACAAGTCAACAGATGAGTCTGTGTGCCCCGTTCTGCCTCTCTGATGTCTGATTAGTATCATTGATAGAACTGTTTAGTCTTTTATAGATTAATTTATATTAGTTCTGTTCAATTTCTTCTTCTGATAACTAACTGATTATATTTACAGGTTGTAACAACAATTCTAATGTTCAATTCAGCCTTGCATCCTTGCCAGTTCCATTTGTTTTCCTATTTCTTCATTATTATACCATAGTTTTAAATCATAGATATTAATTTTGTTCAATACTTAAATTTACAAGATAACTTCGAACTTTTACCGACTGTAGCAAAACAGACATACACCTAAGAAACGTTAAAAATTGGTCTGCTATGAATGAACAGGTAATTGCAATAGAATATTAGAACGAGGCTATTGCACCGGTAAAAACAATTTTTATGAAGACAAACTTAACAGATAATCAATACCCTCATATACTCGTCTATTTAGGGAACTTCAATGGACGGGTTGGTAGAAAAAATCAAAATTCAATAGTAGGAGAATAAGGGAGGAAGGAATATTAAGCAATGGCACAGGACTTATAGAATTGTGCCTACAATATTTATTGAGAATACACAACGTATTCTTCCAACACAAAAAATTGATAAATATGAGGACAAAAAACCAAAAACCTAAGACCTATGATTAACTACTGCGTAACCAAACAGCAATTAAGATACAAACCATTGACGTCAAAGTGCACCAACAAAATGGAAAATCGCTCTTATGAGCTCAATTCACAAGAAGAGAAACAAAAAAATGTCGAAACTATCAGAAGATTAGTTTTATAGCTTCTCTAGGTAATGGCAAAGTTTTAAAGAATAGAAGAGAAAGTCAATTCCAAAAATAGGAGGATCAAAGCGGTTTCAGATCAAGAACATGACAACTTGTTTTGCGTGAAACAACTGATAGAAAAAACACTAGCATTTGGTAGCGTGTTCCTTGATTTAAAAAAGCACGAACCAATATTACTGTTTGCATACGATCAAGTTGTTTATACATATACGGTTGGAAATCTTGTGGAAGAATTTGATAACTGGGGTCTGGAAGTAAATGCCAACAAAACACAGTACATGACGGTATGATACGAAGGCCATAACTTAATCGCAGATAGAAAAGCAATTAAAGATACAATAGAAGACAAGTATTTGAGGGTTACTCTAACGGAAAATAAAAAAAATGAAAACGACATACCACACAATGTACGTAAAGAAAGAGCCATTAAGAGCCAATTAGATTTAATGTTATGGAGCAAAATTATTTGAAATACTGCAAAGAAACACGCGTTCTCGTCAGTAGTGCAAAGCACAATTATAAATGGCTCAGAAGTTTGGATACTAAATGCAAAAATGCAAAGCCGAATTAATGCAATCGAAAATAGCTAGTCGAGAAAATGCTGTAGACTAACATTGGGAAATCACATAAAACAGAAATAGAGAACAATAACCAAAGACAGGCTACTAAAGAAGATTGTAGATGGATTCCAAACAGAAAAAAGAAAGAAAAATCTAACAAATCGTGGAAAAAAGGAATTAATAGAAGGGGTATTGAAGAAAATGTGTAGCAAAATAGAAACCAATAACGCACAAATTGCAACAAATGGCCAAGAACTCTATAAGGAAGAACTTGGAAGAAACAAGTTAGTGCCTTACAGAAACGGGTAAAGGAAGAATACACAAAGCTTCAAAGAATCGAAAATTCCAAGTCAAGGTACTTTGCAGAATTAGTGTTTGCCGCTTTAGGTATTCTGAAGGTTCTAGGATAAATGAGAGCCCTAGAGATGCCACGACACCAACGGGACTGTGGAGATGGAGAGAGAGATCGCAGTCTGCCTGTAAAATGAAGGTCCCAAATGCCTTTCTCCAGTAATAGTTATTAGATACACGTTTCCTAGGTACTATTAAATACAACTTACATTCCACTTTTTTCGGTTGTGCTTTCAAAAGCAAAAGAGAGAAAAATATTATTTTGTAGGTGTATGTACCGGAACTACGTCTACCAAACGCATTGATGCTGGGTTCAAAGTAACGGTGGATAGAAGGAAATGAGGTGAATAAGGTCAGCAACCAAAACCAGGCCTTCGAGCCAAGAGGGTATACCATATGATACGAAAAAGAATAAGGGGCCACAAAGATCTACTGATCTGTAGTGAAAACGCCAAGCCGCAGAACAACTAATAAATCACAAGTATGCACGAAGTCGTTCAATAGAAAATGGGAAAGGAAGAAACAAATTTCTACAGAACTATACAAGCTAGAACTAAAATCACAAAACCCTCATTCTAAACGTTGAATAGTAGCATGAGAACAAAAATCGAGACTATGACGTTTGGGCGCGGCTACTTGGGTGCCGGCTGATTGAACGCGAGATTGTTCGGGCACAAGAACGTTTGAACTCGAAGTCGTTTAATATTTTCTTTTATTTTCTTTTATATTGGGGTTACCAAGATACAGAAGATAAAATGGTATCAACGTAATATAATAATGATAATAATCCTGGTAAAAATAATATTTAATAGACCAGGCGCCAAGTCGGAAAAATCTACAAAATTCGGAAATAGTTCTAACTAGAAATGTCTTCATATAATGATTCTTTAAGCTGTCACTATGAAACACTGAAGTTTTCCCCCTCCTGCAGAATCGGCGCCTCCCATTTGGGCTGGGGAAAATAACAGAAATCAGTCTTTCGTCAATTTCTCGGTCTGTTTTTAACTTTACGCCAAAAATAGCTATATACAAAATTAAAGCCAATTAAATTCTCTGCAAAAAAGGTTCTACACATACTTTTCGTCAGATTTGTACTTCTTCGAGGACTGACCGTTTAAAGTTTATCTAAGTTCCGCGACTTACAAAATTCATCAGTAGCTCAGTTTTGTCTCTTAACTAATCTGGAAAAGTTGAGTTTTGGTAAGTGTTTATATCACATTAGAAGGAGTATTCCCCAAAAAAAGTCCGCAAGTTTCCGCCCTTTCATCCCTTATTAAGTTTCCCTAAACACTGAAATTACGGACTCCTTGTAATTCTCTCCTAACTTCGAACCAGTCAGAGTTTTGCAACAAGTACGTTTTTATTTTATTCCCAAAAGAATGCTGAATATTTATAGGTAGATAGTTATGGCGCGGTATGCGTTAAAACTTAAAACGAAAGGTTAGTTCCGATCTGTTTTTCTATATTTGAATCAGTAAAATTTGTTATCGAATAAATTAGCCAAAAAAAGTTCGAAACAGAAATGAGCCCATGATGTTCCAGCATTTCTACATCCTCAGAAAGAATTTTTGTCGAACTTCGTAGATAACAAATTTTATTTAACCAAATATAGTTTAAGAGATATACGACGCACGTCACATCCTAACTACCTATCTATAAATGTTTCGGATTCTTTTGGGAATAAAGTAAAAAGAATATTTGTTGAACAACTCTGGTTGGAAGTTAAAAGAGAATAACAAATAAACAGTACTTTCAATGTTTTAGGGGGTCTATCAGGGGAAGCAAGAAGGGGAAACTGTAGAGTTTTTGAAAAATACAGCTTCTAATGTGATCTAAACATAAATAAAACTCAGCCTTTCCCTAATCAGTTGAGGGTCAAAGCTGAGCTACTGAGAAAATTTGAAGGTAGCGCAACTTAGCCCAACTTTAAACGGCCATTTCTCAGAGAAATACAAATCTGACGAAAAATATGCATGAATTCCTCTTTGTAGAGAATTTAATTAGCTTTCATTTTGTATGTAGCTATTCTTGAAAAAAGCCAAGAAATTGAAGAAAAACTGATTTCTGTTGCTTTAAACACCCCAGAAGGAGGTACGCCGACCTCGTTGGGGGAAGAAAACTTCAGAACTACACAAGGACACCCTAGAAAGCCATTTTAACATTCATAACATTTCATAATATTTTATTTACCTATTATAGGATAATTATATAAGCCAATTATATAAATCGTAACAGAAATTATAGAAAAAATAATTTGAAAACAGGCTTAGATCAGTTCAAAAAGAGAATTACGAGTTTTTGTTTTTGGTTTAAACAACCGCGCTTCATCCTAAAAACCTCGTACTCAAACGACCTGGTCCCATAGATATCCTACCATTAACAACTAGAGTTTACAAAAGAAGAAAATGCATGGAAACAAAGTACTATAATAAGCGAAGAAAAAGTTTCTTAGAGAACACTGCTCTCCATCTACCTCCGATATAGTCTGTATATCTTGAGATATTAAATCAGAGAGAGGGTTATAGAGTAAAAAGAAAGAACACTCGTCAATGATCAACATCTAAGACCTCCATGTCCGAGCAAAAATGATAAATTGTATCGTGAAGTTCATTTCGACAAAGGGAAGCAGAGACGAGAAGACAAATTGGTTAATGACATTTGAAGGGCGTATTCAAGTTAAAAGTCATTCGAATGAACGAACCAGTGGACATGTTTGTGTTTGACTATACACTTGAAAAGTAAATCAAAATTAGAAACAATAACTGACGGTAAATGAGAAATACTGAAACAATATAATGAAGTTTACTTAGAAATCGTTGGTTATTTTCTTTTAAATTCTTCTGTTGTCGAGAATCGAGAGCCAATGTTAGAAAATAAAATTGGTTGCATCTTAAAACGCCGTTTCTTAAGTAAGCAGTATCACTTAACGCTAATATAATCTCGTTATTCGTAACCACAAAATAAGTTTTATATAGAAAGTAAGTATAATCTAATCTTATTCATATAATATATCACACTATAACGAGGGGTTAAACGCAATTTTCGTAATCAATCAAGGAGTATTTACGTAGGGTGGGTTAGTAAGTTTCCCCTTACTTGTTTAGTGCATGTCTCACGTTTAAACGTTGCAAGTAAGAAATTTAATTTCGCTTGCATTCTTTATAAAATGCCAGTAATAAAATTTTCCCCAGTTGTCTAACGTCGATAAGATGTATTCTATAAAGTATTTATTAGGATCTAGGTATTTTAGGTTTTACGACTTGCGAACTTCGCCACACGTTTAATTGAATAATAAACGTGTGTGCGGCGCTTTTTCGTTTTTCACCGAAGTAAGTCAAGTTAGTTGAATAATACATGCACCATCATTTTCTACAAAGTCTGGAGCGCTTAAGGGAAAGAAGAACGCAAACTACCGTATAGACGTAGATAGTAGTTTAATATTTATTAAAAAGGTGCAGACGAGTGAGTACTTAAAAAGCCGGATGCTCCTTCCAGGGTTAATAACATGGAAAATACGTTTTTGATGTTCATAATTCTTGGGAATACTCTAACCTTTTCCAAGTCTACTTTAAGCCCTTAAACTTTAGGTTTTAACTTTTGACACATAAATTTGCACAATATTGTTATACTTGGACCCACTTTTTATAAGACCAGGGGGTTTTAAAAATGATACTTTGTAATGGGAAGGGATTCATCTTTATTAAATCGCGACCATTTAGAGCATTTTCGGTATCACTAAAAAACAAAAAAATAAAACCCTGGAATGGTTTTTATATGTCATATAGAATAGGGAAAAGCGAGTGCTAAAACTTAACGTAAATGGTGTAGTTTGTTTTATTACGAGATGTCCATATCTTTCTTTTCTCCATAAAAGCGACCGAGTCGCATCCAACATCATAATACATAAATCATACTGCCCTAACATAAAAAATAAAACATCTTAAATGTATAAAACGGCCCATCAAATGCCATAAAAATATTGTCCCTGTTCAATTTAGTGGTAGAGGTTCTAATATAAAACTCCACGTTGACATTATCCGTCTCACTTTGTTAACGCGTTTCTCCCACCCTTGTGACATAGAGAACCAGACGATCGATAAAAGTACGACGTGATGGTACATAAATATTTACCAAGAAAATATGATGCATAGCTTTTCAGTCAAAGTAATTTTCATAAAATGTCGAAAAGGCCAATGCGTTTCTACATATGCTTATTAAAGTATATATGCAGGCGACTTTGAACTTTATACGAGCTTCCCTTTGGGGGAACGCCAGGTCCCAATAGCACCTAAGAGATATGGGTATGTTAAAGCGGTAGAGCGACATATTAAAGATTTATGTAACACTTTAATGGGGAAATGGAGGTGGAAACCCGAAAAGCTAGAATCAAATCGTCACACGCCGGCGTTGCTTGCGTTGCTAATAAAAAAAGAACATTCGACACTACAAAACAACATTATTACCTAAATATTAAAATAGAAGGAAATGATAAAACCAACGGAATTTGTGTAAAAATCAATTTCCTCGACAAAACGAATAGAAATAGAATAAAAAAAGAGATTTCATATCAGTCAGTACCATGCAAATTCAAACTGCAAAAACAATCGATGCACTCGTGCAAAAATAAAATAGTAAAGGCTGGGTGCATTATTTAGGGTTGTATTAAAATTTCAGCAGTTGCAGAGATAGATATGAGTACGAGCCACGGACGAGCACCTGACCTAGATGTTTTTGATTCGAAGTCCTCCCTTCAAAAAACGAAGGCACCCTTGCGGATAATTGAACGTTTTCGAGAAATTTACTGAAATGGAAATGCAAACGCTTTTATTTTTCTGTAAACGATTGTAACTTGACATTTTTAATATTATTCGATTTTGTTTTAATTACGCTTACAAAAGAGAACGACAAATCTTTAAGCTTTTATACTTGCACCCGTCTGAAAGAAATTTAAAACTATTGTAAACGTGAAATAATTTCACATATTGGAATTCATGTTTTTGACAAGGTAAGTACACATATCAATCCGATGTATAAACACTGAAATGGGCTAGGACATTCGAAGGTATAGAATTGCACCTGTCCTTTCGCCAAACATTTTGTCATATTCACTCACAAAAGAAAAAAAAGATCGTCGATAACTGTCGTTTGAATGTTTATGTTAGTCATCTAACATTAAATGGAAAAAGGAGGAGCGTGAGTCATATTTCAAAAAAAGGTCGATGGAAGGAAAGAGATGATTTAATGCAAAATATACTATTTTGCTAATATGCCCTTAAAGAAGATTTTGCGTACAAAGTGTATACATACCACTTCAAAAACAAAAATACAAATTGTTTTTAACATTACTGTTAAAATTATTTAGATATCTTATTTAGAATGTGATTTAACCTTCAAACAAACTTACTTTTTTCATCATAACTGACGAATTGGAATCTATTTGGAAGATTAGCTCGATGTTCTCACCAGCTAAAGAACATAATAATATGTACAGTAGTGATTTCTACATTAAAAAATATAAAAATTGCTTGAACCATGTTTCAGATAATGTTATTATGCCACAGCAGTGCTTCTGAAATAAATCTGTAAGTGTGGTATTTTCATAACTATTCTATTATTTAGCGTTCACTCAGTTTGTATTGTCAGATGTGGACTTTTTGCCGCCATCTCTAATAATAAAGTTTTACTATTAGGAATATTTTGAAGAATTATCAAATTCAACACAGCATATAAAATAGGCTGAGGAAATGAAGTATTTGCTCCACTAAACAGTTTACTTTGAATTCTCTAGGGAATACTGTGCCAGTCCAATGGAATCTTCGTGAAAATCAGCGATAATTAGAATCTCAAGACCTTAATAACAAACAGTGCCTATTGTCTGGGTTCCTAAGGATAAAAAGGCTTGATTGTAGTTTCTAGAAAAAAACCCAAAAACGTTCTAGTAAAACCATTTGAAATCACTTCATGTTAGTCTACTAAAATTTGTAACGTACTCCTTTTAGTACGTTCTATGGTTCTGATGTAACTCTGTTTTGTTTTGGGTTTGTTCTTCATTTTAATGAACAATTGTTAGCTGGCTGCAGTTACAGCACTATCGGATATATTAATTCCAGATATAGATTTATGTAAATTCCTATTAAAACGTTATCTGTTTAAAATCTATAATTATTTACTTCTTAGATTTTCCATTACACTGACGATAGCATTATCCAGTAAACCATGCAGATGTTCGTGTCTTGATATTTTTGTTTTCTTTGAGCTATTTACATCTTCATGATTTCAAATTCATGAATATTTCAATTGCAGTTTCTATAAAAATTAAGAACATAGTATCATATTGTTCTTTATTTGCTATGTTTATCTCTATCTATTTGTTATATTTTATTTTATGGCACCTGGTTGTGTTCTCGTGGTATTCTTGTTCCCTTTTTTAAGTGAGGAATCCTTTCGAATTGTCTCCCTAGGTCATCAACAGGTTCCCGTATCAGTTTAGTCCTCGCTTAGACCTACAGTCAGGCTGCGTGGGCAGTTCAGTAGGTTCTGTGTACTAGCAGTCGAAACGTATGCTGACGAAAGGGTAATAAAAGGGTCCTTGCGTTTTTGGGGAAACGATCAATTCAGTTTGCAAGTCGTCATGAGCTTAATCTTGAGTTTAAAATCTTGTCTGGCGTGTCATCGTGATAACACGTGTATCGCAGTAGCACAAAATTTAGAGTGACCATAATGCAAAGAACCTCCATTCTGTGTTAGTGTTTGACTCGCTCTGATTCAAACAAATCTTACTTACTTACTTAATCCGTGACCTCTTCTACCGGCGTTGCCTGTGTCGAGATTAATGTTGCTCATGTTATTTCTACTTCCCTTGTGTCTGCTATGCGTCTTCTTCAATTCTCCCTGTCTCTTGTTTGTGTTACTGCCTCGTTCTAGTCTAATTCCATTCCGGCTAAATATTTTCCTATGTCGTCGTTCCACTTTCGTCGTGACCTACATCTTCCCCCTTTTTTCTGTCTACCCATCTTCCATATTCTCCTTGTTGGACTTCTTGGGTCCATTCTCATTAAGTGTTCAAACCAGCGTAATGCGTTTTCCTTTATTTTTTGTTCTATCGGTTTTACTCCCAATCGTTTTCTTATTTCATTTCTTACTTTGTCTATCAGTCTTAGTCCCGCAATCCTTTTCAGGTTCTTCATTTCCTTTAGTTGCAATCTTCTTCTCTGTTCTTTTGTCAGCGTCCATAATTCCGAACCATATGTTAACGTGGGGTGTACAACACGTTGTATATTCTTATCTTAGTATTTCTTGACAGTTCTCTTCAGTTGATTATGTGTCTATTCAGCTGGTAATAGAGTCTAGTTGTAGCTTTCATTCTCTCCTCCAGTTCTTTTTCTATCTTTCCATCTTTCGATAATACGATCCCTAATACAGCTTTATTTGTGTCTTAGTCTTCCTTATTACGATCGTTTTGGTCTTCTCTGTGTTGATATATAATTTATTTTTCTTTAGCTCTTCGTTCCACATCTTCAAGTTCCACTCGACATCTTGTTTGTTTTTTGCCATCAACACAATATCACCTGCGAAGAGTAGTTCGTTGATTCCTATTCGTT
>VTPC01090313.1:104342-154174 GCA_011009095.1 Ignelater luminosus
CCCAGCAGTTACCTGAGTTATGCTCATGGACGCTACGAAGAAGATGTAGCAATGGAGTGGTTTTTAGAAATCAAATAGTTTTGGCAAAAGAGGCAAAACACGCTCAATTTTACTCAACCCATATGACACCATTTTTCCACCGTAACTGGATGTCAACTGCAAGTTAAAAATTCTTTTGTAATGGAATGAGGAGTAAAACATACAGACTATAGATTATAACAAAAGACAAGATTTCACTGCTATGTCTAGCAAACACAACAAGATGTATCTTAGGTTAGTCAGTGAAAATCTTGATATGTTATGGGCCATAGCTCAAATCTTGGCAGCATGAAATTTAGTTTCACATGTTGTTCTGCACAAAATTTCTAATCAAACGGAGAAATTCCTAACAGAAGAGGTCAATGAAACTTTCGTTCAGGCCCTATTTCTATATATTATAGCAACTTATTTGTTCTTTGGCTCTTTCAGCCCAGATTGGTCCCAAGCGATCCGGGTTCTTGAAAGACTTCTAATTTGCTGGTAGTTCAGTTTGTGTCTTTTCAATCCTGAACTAACTTATTCAAGAACAGATTAATAATTACCGAGTAAATGCTACAAACTTTCAAAGGTTGAGGAATATGTAAAGAGTGGAAATTTAAGTCAAATAATCCCTAACCAAAAATATTTCTTTCCGAAGAAATTATCATACTTTGATCTTTAGTTTGATCAGTGTTTTGAGTTTTTAGTCCAAACTGAACTGTAGAGAAATAGCAAGAAGATGCAGAGTACAAAATAGGTGCTAAAGTTTAGATAGGCTAGCGAGTAATACTGTTAAGGAATATCGTGCTGGCGTTGAAACTTCTTTTTCTAATCATTGATGTAAACCTAAAGAGTTAACTGTTCGCCTATGCCGCTAGGTTATAAGCCTGCATGAATGCAATTAAATATTCTACATTACCCTAAAAAAGGAAGGTCACGAAGAAATAATTCCACTACATGAACTGAGACTAAAAAGTTCTTGGAAAATTCTTAAGATAATATATGCCGTTTTCACCTTTCTCTCTTCCCATCTTAAAACGCTACATCGTTTGAAATATCTACTTCACCTCTTTTGCTTTGCAAGTCAGTTGACAAATCCTCAATCTTGCTCATATGTCTGAAGTTTCAGTGCATAAAACAGGGATAGTAACGCAAAGATGTGCAAGGTAATAATAACTGCATCTGTGCGACTGTTACCGATTTATAACAATGACGTGAAATGTTTCAAAATTAAGTTGTTTTTTACCACTTTCCGATTATTTTTAGAACTTATCAACTTGGTAGTAAAGTTTAACAGTAAACATTCTTTAAACTGGCGACATTGGGAATTTTAATTAGAAATTAGAAACTGAATATTAATTTTATAAAGAATCTGCTTGCTTTAAACTTTTTTCTATTTATGACCCGAAAGACAATAATGTCGTCGAGTAAACAGTGAAAAGGTTTTCTTTAAAAAAGAATTACTACACGACTTGCTATAAAAAAAGGACCTCGAGTTGTTTTGTTGTAATGTATTCACTGTACGTGTTCTTGTAATCAGTGAAAATCGATTTGTTTGTGGAAACAGTTTACAAGTGTTCCATTAATAACAACTTCCGTTTTATTTTTCTTTTTTAACGGAATTAATTATGTCTAGAAAATAAATTAGTATTTACTATGAAGCAATGTTCTCTAAAAATTCATAATAAAGGTAATACAGTTATTGTAAGCCTTTACAGGGAAGTGGCACACAAAATACACAAAAATGTATTTTAAAACAAATATCAGCGTGAGTTATGCTATACCTTCGGTAAGCTTCCTCCAGAGATCAATTTTAAAAAGTTCCCAGCCTAAAAGTGATCAGAATCCTTTCGCGGATACTTTACCTTAAAAAATGTTCACTTCTAGCCTGATAAATGTCCTTTTCTTTAGTCGCAAAGCGAGCGTTCAGTTGTCAAGTGAAAATCAACATAATAAAATACCAAAAACAAGAGTTCGGCAATTTTCCCTTCTTAATGGTTCACATTCGAAATATTGTTCGTTGTCGGTGGTAGTACTACTACTATGGCTTTTATTCATAATCGTGCATTTCTCCCGCAAGCTCTGAGTTTCTTTTGTAAACTTTCCCATTATACTCGCAACTTGGCATGTTGTCTTAGCCATTTTCTCTGAAATGTTGTTTCTTAGTTGCTTAGTATGCATAAGCAGAGGTCCAAAGTGTGTTTTCCTTTAATTTTATTTTAGTTTGTAAATTTAAAACCCTTTACGTGAAGCAAATTAATTTTTGTTGTTTGTCGGAGCGGGCTTTACTAATTTAAAATCGTGACGGTGTTTCGTAGGACTGCACATTACATACGGACGTAATATAACATACACACTCCATAAGTCGAAATATTATTACGAAATGCATTTCTGTTAGAAAATTTCGATAAAAGACCTCGTTACGACTTCAGTAGTGCGATATGTAAAAATAACGACGAAATAAAATATTTTATTGTAAAGTGAATATTGATTTTCGTTTAACTGATGGGAAAAGAAGAGTCGTTTTTAGCGGTGTAGCGTGAAGATGTGAAAGGAGACCGTGTTCATTTTTGGCTGTTCCTCCACCATTCGATCAGAATTTTTATACCGTGTCAATATACCTCGTCCTGCTGACAGTCGTAAGTTACTTTTGTTTAAGTAGAGGATCCTTTCATCCTTATCAAACACACTCCGAAAATTTATTGTAATAGCTACATCGTCGGATGTAAACTCTCGAACGTGACAAAAGTGTGATCTTTCAGACTTTCCTTTAACTTACGGTATTAACTGGGATAGGAAACCTTTTAAAATTTCACGTGAAATAAATTTGGATTAAAAGTCTTTTCTGTTTGGAATACGTATCTAACTTAATTGAAAGTTCTTAGTTTTCTCGTTTATGGAATAACTTTTGATTGCTTACACAGTTCTTTATGCAATAATAAAACAATGTTGTTCTTTATAGGAACTTTTGCGTTTAATTTTCTTATATCTCTTTTCACTTACAGGATTTGCTTTTACGATTTTATCATGCATGAAACGTTTAATATTTTAAAAGAAATTCCACAACAAAAAAGAGAGTAGCAAGACTTGTTTCTTAACCTTTTGGAACTTTAATTAACGTTTTGCAAAAAGACATTTTAAAGCGAAATTTTGCTGTATATCAAAGTATTAAGTGAGAATGTTTAAAGCGCAAAAAGAGATTAAATCTTAATTGTTTAGAATTGAAAAACCGTAAACGTGAAAATAAAAAAAGGCATTTTTTATTTTAAGCTATATACTTTTTTGTTCCAACAGCTTTTCATTATATACCCTGGATTGTTTGTATTTAGATTAAAGAGATTATTCCCCTTTTATATGGTTTATTTGTCATGAAAAAGCAAATACGAAAAGAAAATAAAACAAAATATTTTTCCGTTTTGATATTTAGTAACATAAAGCTTTTTCTTTCAAGTTTATGTTTCTCTTGCTAAAAAAAAAAAATAAAAATATATAAATCTTAATTCTCTTTCGGCGAATCCGTATCTAATTGGATAGCCAATTCAAAAAACCGCCACAGAACGCAGCAACAAATTAATAAAACAGCGACACGTTTTCGCTTTTTCAATTTTCTTTAATGACGGAAATGTATTAAAGGTGATCGATTCTTGATTGATTGGGAATGGGTGACACTAAAGTATAGTCGTTTTATCGTAGTTCTCTTCAGTTCTCTATTGCTTAAACTGATTGGTTAGAAGCTGCCTGATTGGCTCGTTGAAAACCTTGTTAAGTCTATCGAATTTGAAACCCAACTGATATTATTTAGATTTCGTCTTTTTTGTTTTATATTTTATAGCTAGTTCTGTTTAATCTCTGAAGTTCATATTTGAACTTTTACCCTTTTGATTTCGGTATTACAACGCAACCTAGAAAAAGTGATTGAGATTACAGACCAGTAGACAAGCTGACTTTTATTAAATAACAACAAACAAGAAGCCGTGTAGCATTATAATGAGTAACTAGCTCGAATGTTTTTGGAAAAATCTATTTCTGTTCTCTTTTTCTTTGAAGATCCCATTATATTTTATTTTAACATTTCTATTTTTCTAGATACTTGGCAGTATTCATTAAATTTACTTTCGACGTTAACTATTTAAAAACCCAAAAAGCTAAGGAGAGAAGTTAAAAAAGTTAGAGTTAAAAGAAGCTGCGAAAATGGAAGCAATCATTACTTGCTAAAAGTTACTTTCCCGAAGAGTAATGCAACATAAGAATCAAAGCAAGCAGACTAAAAATGGATAATGGCAGAAAGGAAAGTAATTCAGAATATAGTTAGAAAAATTTGTGAAACTACTAAAGTAAAGTGGTGGTAAAAAGATGTTTAAGAAGAGGTTATGCAAAAAAACTGCAAAAATTATAAAGATCTTGAAAAGTCTGAAACTTATAAATAGTAAATAAAGCAAAGGAAGCAGTCATAAGAAGCCAAAAGAGTACACTGGGAAGAATTTGGGAACATAATGGAGCGTAATAGCACAGAAAAACAAAAACTGGGAAAATACTTATTTACTGAAGATCAAATTATAAATACAGGATTGGATAAACTTAATAAGAATTATAAATGATATCGCTGTAAAAAGCAATACCAACAGTCAACAAAGATAAACGTAACAAATAACTATCAATGATTTTCAAAAAGCTATCAACCAAGTAACACTAGGAAAAGCTGTAGGATATGATGAAATAGTACCTACAATGTTACACGGAATATTTAACATGGCGTGGAATACAAAAAAAAGATCCCAACGGACTGGAACCCAGCCCAATTCACAAAAAAGGGTAGTTGAAAAGATTCTTCAAATTACAGGCGCATTTCGCTGTACGAAAATATTATCGAAAAGAAACCCAAAAAATAAGAGCCCAAACTGAGGGGCGTACAAAGTGATTTGCGTGCAGGTTTTAGCTTATAAGATCGCATTTTTACACTACAACAAGCAATGGAACAGATGAAACTAAACAACAGAAGACTGCACTTGTACTTTATTGACTTAAAAAACAGCTTTAGATTCAGTAACTAATTTAATTTGGAGCAGCCTAAAGAAAGAAGATGTGAACGACGATTTGATCTAAACAATCAAGAGTATGTACGTTAATACAATCAACCAAGTACAGATAGGGAATACGAAATCCAGAAGATTCATTACATCGAAAGGAGTAAGACAAGAAGGCATGCTAAGCCTGTTACTATCTGTGTTCTGGACGATATGATAAATGAGTGTAGACAAACAATTAAAAAGTTTCATTTAGACTACAGAAAATTGCAACAAATAAACTTGGTAGTGTGTGATTTTGCTGAAGATGCTGTTCTATGCGTGAACTCAGAAGAAAAGACAAAACATAATGCGATAGTGATAAATAGCAAGCCTGCAGCAAGTTTCTAGATTTATCTTTTTTAATAAAAATTTAGTGGCGCTCTTGTTTTGTATATTCGTTGCGTTAGATCTGATTTTTCCAAATTTTGATCAAATGCACATCTGAAATTTTACTTTTTACCAAATACACTCATAGTTAAATAAGAGTCTCTATGCCGAATAATTGAGCAAAAGGCGGTAATCTTTTCTTTGAATATGCTACAGTGTTCAATAACTTGTGGAATTTTATTGTGATATGTACCTCAGAAGACAATGATACAATTATAGTAGACTATGAACAGCTGTAGTTTTTCTTGTTCCAAAATTAACTGTTTAAGATGCACAGACATTTATCATTCCCACAATATTTCTATTTCCAAAGAAGTTAGTGGCTCTAAGAAGTAAATCTCAATAACAAGTCTATAAGTTAAAAATCTATGGTGTAAGTCAACGTGTTTGATACTGCATGATAGTGTTTTTTGTCATAAACAATTAATTACTTAGAGCAAGCTCATATCACCCAGCCGTCGCTTCGTATTCGAAGGTTGCGACGTCTATTTCTTAGTTACTCATAGAATTTAGTAATATGATACCATTCAACTACAAAGTCCCTATGCCTTTTTGCCCTGATGCTATGACTACTGATTTCAATAGGCCTCCTAATCAGTGTACCTTATACAACCAACCATTAGACGTGTCCATGTTATGTGTGAGATGTAGTACGTCAAAGGCTTCAATAATAAAAATAAGATATTACAAGTGTGTCTTTTGGAAGGGATACCTTGTAAATTCCCAAAGAAAAATAAATATTATTAGAAGAGTTGCCGCTGTCAGGTTACTCGATGAAAATGATCTGACCTCAATGTACATCGTACTTACCGAACTAGATCTAGAACTTATCAGTAGAATTCAAAACCAATGTGATTTGAGAAATTTTAATTTTCTTGTCTTCTCTATATACAATCCTGTTTATATGATCCTCTACAAGTTGCAGATGGCGTTGAAGTCCAAATTTCTAGAAAGTCTTTCTGTCTCGAAAGAAGGCATTGATTTAGCCTTTCTGAACTTCAAATTAAACAGTAACAAAATGTTGGGAGATGAGATAATGTTCACGGGGACGTAAAGTAAAAGATTTTTAGAGGCATACACCGACATTATGATGTGATAAAAAATGTCAAGTAAAGTCATTTCTGTGTTTAAGAATACCTAAAAGAATTAATAACGGAAAGTTTAAAAGAGTATGTTCTGTTAAGACAAATATTTTTTAAATTTAAAGAGAATCTTATGGATTTTTTGAAAAAAGATGAAGCTCAAGATAACACAGAATAGTATAACCAAATCACGCCGCGAAAGCTAATGTTTTCGATATGAACTGTATCCCTAATTTCAAATTGCACGAACGTAGGCTTTGAAATGGTGCGTCTCGTGGAAGTTAAAACACACACATTTCTGCCTTCATAAAATATTCAAAAGCACTTGATTATCAGAAGAGTTTTCATAAGGAAAACGTCATACTAGTGTGAGACACGCAGTATAATAAATTCATTTTAAAATTCTGAATAATTCCAAACATGAAAAATATCAAGATTCGTTTGTCCAAATTAAATACTTTCTGCGTCAACTAGTTTTACTCTTTTTAGAGATATTTGTGCGACTTCAATATACCAAGAAAAAAGAAAACTTAATAATAACTATTTCGCCGAAGGAACACGTTTCAAGAAACCAATACGCGCACAACACGATGTTTTTCAACATCAGAACTTTTATTGGAAAAAGTGAAAATTTATAGAAAAGAACAAAAAACAATTTACAAAAGAGGAACTTACAATCAGTTAAAATGCTTTTAAATTTTCTCAAAAAAAAAAAGAAATAAATAATTAAGTAACAAGCCTTAAAGAGGTTTTTATACAGCTTCACGAGCAGACCAACAATATAAAACTTCCTCGTTATTTCTTGCAGAAAAAATACAACAAAGGGTTACAATGTTAAAGATCTTGCTTGCATCAAAGGCTGCATTTCTTCTTTAAAAGTTGATAGTCATATTTCATCAAAAAAAGTTGAAACGAACATTATAGTAACGAGGCTAATATTAAAGTTGAATTCACAATAACTTTATTTTGTGTATATTCTTCCTAATGGTTCAGAGTTTCGTGATAAACGGCAATAAAGAACATTTGTTCGAATAGTTTTCGTTTATATCGTTTTTAATGTCTTTATATATATGTTATATTTTATAATGAAGGATTTACAGGAGTTCCTTGATGACGCACATCAAGACAATTTTTCATTTCTAAATTAGAATCCTTGAACTAATAACATTTTTAAATCTGTAAAACACTAACTACAGAAAAAAAGTATTTAAAAAAGAAGGAACCAAATTTATTTTTCCTGTGAAAATATTTTAATATTCAGGGTATTTAAACGATAATGTATACAGATAGAGCGGTGCATTAAATAGTACATACCAGATAAAGAGGTTTATGAATAAACCACGTATAATCCATATTTCTCATTATGGATGCAATATATTTGAATCGAAATAATAATTTTAAATGTATATTTCATGTTAGTTACGTTATAACTTTAGTTTAATCATCAGTCTGTTATTCCAATTTCATTCTATTCAATGTTTGCTTAATTAATAAATTTTTGATAACCTACTTTGAAAGTTGTTTATATATAATCAATCAAAATATTAATTCTCTTTTTGTTGCGTACATTATGTTGAAAAATGCATTATTTTATGCATGACTTAAAATATAAAACAAATAAAACTATGGAAAACATAATAACATGTTTTCTGCTGTCCTACCTAATTTCCATATTAAGAAGCAAGATAAGGAAGAGAATACGATTAATAAACTAATAAACAACATACCTGTAGAGAATACAAACTATATATTTAAAATTTTATATCTTAACCTCTTTTTTATTTCATTTTTCTTAGAAATTGGTTTTACTTTTCGTAGGAGGAAAATCACTAGTTACAGAAACCAAAATGTAAAACTGTAAGTAGTAATTAAGGAGCAACACAGAAACTACCATCCACAGTGTCGCAGCCAATTCATTAAGTTCTAAAATTAGAAATGGTAAAACCAATCTATAGATCTATAATTACTTAAGCTATTGATTTGGTATGCAATAATTTTATATCACTTGACTGTACGACAACGCTTATCCAAACCCAAAGAATCGTGTGATTGACAGTACTACTACAGTATTATTAAAGAGCAGAGATTCTATTTGTTTTCAAGATGGCTGTCCATATAAAATTTAGAAATAACATTATGAATTCAGACATTATAGTAGATTACCACATCGTAATTTATCAAAACTGATACTATCGCTCTGCACGCCCTTTCAGCTCGCTAAGTCATTCCAGCAAAGGTGAAGAAATCACGCTATTAAGAAAATGTTCCGAATATGACAAATGAATGGTAAAAAAAAACTATCTTCCTCTGAGCGATTGACAAGAATTGGTCTTACAAATGTTCCTGGCAAAATTATCACGGACGAAATTTCTTACTTTTAAGCAATGTTACGTCATGGTTTGTTAAGATCTTTATATTTACAACGTCAAACGTACGTTCCCGCGATAATTACTTTAATTGGGTCGCGTGGTGACCTCTATTAAGGAATAGGGTTGTGGAGAGTTGTTGCTTTCGCGAAGTAGCAATCTGCATAATTATATTTTTGAATAAGTCGTTTTTGCGCGCGCCCTACAGATCAGGGCGTGTCCGACGCCATTAAGAGCAGTAAGGTCCTGGGCATTGTGTAAGAAGCTTGTGATATCCTGGTGAGGGGAAGTTCTGTAAGGCGTCTTCCATGAAAATTTAGTGTTGGTGGCCTATTAAGTTTATCATTTTCTTGAAGTGTATTTGAAGCAATCAGCGTAGAGCTGGATCTCGAAAAGAGGCCACCTTTTAAAACACGTTATTTGGAAGCAGGGCGTCGCCCGTTCCTTCGC
This sequence comes from Ignelater luminosus, assembly GCA_011009095.1. NCBI lineage: Eukaryota > Metazoa > Arthropoda > Insecta > Coleoptera > Elateridae > Ignelater > Ignelater luminosus. The sequence goes on from VTPC01090313.1 coordinate 113,712, forward strand.
TTGAAGCGGAAAACTTATAGTGGTTACGCCATCATTTTGACCCTTTATCGCTGCGTGGAGTACAGCCAGTTCCCGGTGCTTTAAGTAAATAAAATGCAGTTGCCCATGTGAATAAAAGTTTTAACTATCAGAGCTATTTAAAGGTTAGTTGTTAAAGACCAATTATAGCAGTGTTTACGTTCGTTTGGCTTAAATAAACAAAGTGCATTCAAAGCCTGTCCAGTGGAAAAAAACAATGAAATTTTTCCTTGGTATTAATGTAAATATATAACGACTATTTTTTGTATAATTATTGTGGTTTTGTATCCGTTCTAGTCCATCATTTGTCTGAACGAACAATGAATTTATAATTCAGTAAAGTCAACTGTGAAAATTGTAATGCGGACAAGTTTTATTTTTTTAATCACAATTTAATTAACTGTCTTTAATCTGAACGTATGAATAAATTTATTTTCGAGTCTTGTTAAATGAAATCCGATATTTTAAATATGTTAAAGGCAGCCGTAAGCTATTAATAGGACGTTGACGGGGTCCACGTACTGTGTTTGCGTTCAGGGATTTCCCTCGATTGTCGCTGGCCAGAATTCTGCGCAGTAAAATCTAATACGATCATTGCCATTCGTTTGATAAGTTTTATGTATTTTGTGTAATCACCTGTTTATTTGCTTTGTTTTCTTTTTTTTTGTCTTGTATGTAACATTTATTTCATTTACTTTATAATAGCGTAAATAGTTTGAAAAGATAGCCCTTCTATTGTACTTGTATGCACTGTTTTAAGTGGAAATATTGAAGTCATCCAAGCATTTTATTAACTTGATTCAGTTATATTAAATTTAATTAGTAAAGAATATACCGGCTGACTCAAAAGACCTTGATATACTGAGTGATCCAAAATAAAAACTTGATGATTTTATTTACATATTCCAAATTTAGTCAAAGAAACATATATACAGGGTGATTTGGAAATACCCCTGTACAGGGCAGTTTAATGCCTTGAGTAAGTTTTGTGTTTCAGAAAGCTTAAGTACGTATCTGTGAAGCTGTTGCTGATTTAAGAGGGTCTATGGTTCTTTTGAATCTTGTTATCTGGCTAAATCCATAGTGGCGTCGTCAATTAGTACCGACTTTGAGTTAGTTTAGTAGTAAGTAAGCATTTCGAACTTAGCCGTCTTCGACTGTTTGCTAGTCTGGGTATCAGCGAACTTAGTTCTTCGTGGCTTTTAGTCGCTGATTATAAGCCTGTGTCTTAAAGTTCATTTTGGCACGTAACAGGTCGCAGAGGATAACATTACAATTATTGGTAAGGAAGCTTTTTCCTCTAGTGGTAACAAAAAATGTATTTGAAAAAGATGAAACAAAAAAACGAGGACATGATAAATTAACGTTGAGATAGAAAGCCGGGTTCCAATCACACTGATGTTACGAAATCTTAGAAAATCTGTCAAAGAATATAAATGGTAGTTTGTAGTTACAGTTAAAAGCCATTCTCCGTGAAAACCATCGTTAAAGCAGAAATGACTGTGTCAGTTTTTTGTTCAGCGAAAAATTAGATACATAACAACATTCTTTTACACTGCATAAAAATTACCACATTTCTCAAATACCATCGAGGGAAGAAGGTAACAGTTTGGGTGTGCATTACAACACTCGATTTTGGTGTAGCACGCATGGTTTCGTAAAAGCTATGTAATAAAATATCATTTTGAGTTGTATCATCAATCTGTACATTACATCACCTTTATATGCTATTGCAGATTTATGTACTTGCATACAAAAGCAAAGTGCAGTATGTGATTCTAATGGACTGGTAACCAAGTATTATCTAGTAGGTCAATGGTGTAATCTAAGATTTTAGGCCTGGTCCTTTGTATCTGCTACACTTACATGACAAACAGTACTAAATTTACCATTTGTCCATTTATTTAAATGGATCTTCTTGTTATTAGTCTGGACCTTCATAATAATAATAACCCCCTAATTTTCATTAGGATTTTGTTTACCCATGTCGTTAGTATATTACATAGAGAGCAAAATATCACAAATTAAAGCTCTCTGCGTTTGGACATATACTATTTATTCTTATAAGAGCTAACGGCCAGGCGTTCTGCTTTGTCAATGGATAATAGGCAGTTCTTACCATCAGACTTAATGAAGCAAAACTAACAACAAAAGGTAGGCATCTAGATTCTGCAGGATTCTGGATATTAATAGGATTTGAATGTTCGGGCGGATTTAAGTTCTAGCAAACCTCCAGGTTCTCAGTTTCACGTTTTATTCACTATTTTGCAGAGAGCTGCTTTTGGTTTTACGTTATCGCTGTTTAAAATACTCTCTGCAAATAATATTAAATAATTACAGATAAAAATGTTTCAATGCTTTTCTTCTAGACATTTTGCCCCAGAAATCAGACTAATAGTGTAGTCTCTAATCTGTTAATAACGAAGAATGTTATGTAGTAATCAATTTGAGTGTAGTAAATACGAGTATGTAGGTTTACGCAGGTTAGTCTCTGACTAACAGAGTAATCATTGAGAAAGAATAGTAAACGGAAAGTTATCTCGGCAAATCATACTTGCGAAATCATGGGCAATATATCACATTCCAATGTTTACAAAGTGGGAAAAAAAAGACACCAATTAGGATAAATTAGCAGCTTATCTGGAATTCTCATTTTTAACATAAGTTTATTGTATTACAGGAAAACATTTTACAAGCAGAAGTATCTGAAACCAACTATTCTTAGTAGTGTAACACGTATCCATATACTTAGCCTCCACAAATGTCTGCACTAAGTTTATGCCCTCCAGATTTATTCCAAGCTTTCACATGAGCCTTTCGGAACAAACAACTTGGTTACTATCGAAGAGATTAGTACAGTATTCACATCAGTGCTAATGATATAGCAGTGAAGAACTCAGCAAGACGAATTTCTCAGACGAAGTAAGCACAGATGGTAAAGAGCAAGAGCCCTCAGTAAATTGTAGTATCTATTACATTGTTTGGCAAGGTTTTTCTCAAGAAAAATCCAATCTAATTTGAAGTTGTGGCTGCATAAACCAATAGAGATGTCACCGGCGCAGCGCCAAGCACACACCCCAATGTGAAACTGAGTCTCTTATGAAACTCACAATAAAATCTTATCATTATAATTTTTACACAAAAGAAAACTAAATGACAGACACTGGTTTGGTTACATTATACTATAAAGTTGGTCCAGTCGAAGATAGCCATTTAGTAAGAATCAAGTATTTGTATCTTCAAGTATCTGAAGTCTGAAATAAGCAGAAGAAGGTATGACGCTTTTGGCCAAAATTGAATGTCGAGCAATGGCTGACAATCACAATATGAATGATCTTAAAAAACAAGAATGAACGGAAGTAGTATACTTACACGTACTGAGAACCTTTTCGTCAGTTTCCATATAATCTATCTCGTCAGTCTTCTATGCCACACAGCTTTAGGGTATCACGTAAGGGACCAGCAATCCCATTGTCATTAAAACTTGGTAGTATCAGGAAAGTATGCCCAACAAATCAATCGATGGTACTTGTTGAAATAAGCATATAATTTCCCTGCACCGATTTTCATTTTCTTTTCTCTTTTCTATATAATCTCATAGTTTTTTTATATTAATAAGGAGTTATCAGTTACAACGAGAACTATAAATTCACACATTTTTGTTGAAAATTAACATAAAAGGTATCATCTTGTTAATGGTAACAGCATATGAGTAAGGAGTTACTTTGCTACAAAAGCTAAATCGTCTTCGACTGAAGATACTCCAGTACTTAGACCTTCTAAGGTTTATGATGATACTTCATACCTTAAAATCCTCGGATCTTATTTCCCTTTGGGATGATACAATGTTTCATTCGTTTTAAATGCATTTTATATCACCAGTAGTTCAGAATATTGTCTGCTGCTAGAATTACAACAGAAAAAGGAAGTTCTGAATATCTAAACTCTATTTGAAATACAATATAAATTGAATGCCACGCTTCTATCTTTTTGTTACTTTTCTAGTAGATCTTAATTTTTGATACGCTTCAACGTTACAAAAATAATGGTGATGGAATTGTAATTTATCAGTTCACTATATTGATTTACTTATCTCAATTTTAATTTTTTCCTACAACAGTACAATATAAGAAGATAACATATTAAGCTGTAGTAAATCCACAAAACAAAAAAAGTCTAATGGATAACTTTCCAATACTCCAGTCAGACAATATCATTAAGATAAAGTTAATCTTTCACACATTTTTCTCGAATTTTCTTACCTTGAAGTTCGCTGAATACGAGGAAGATTAAACATTACTTCGAAATTTTAGATGGATGTTTTTACTCACCTGAAATAAAAAAAGAAAGAACATTAGGAATATGAGAGAAACAATCTTGACATGTTTATATTTAGAATGATGCATGCTTCAAAAAACAAGTATAACTACGTCTTTCAAAAATTTTAGATTGATTGATTGATTACACACAGACATATACAAGAGTACACCTTAAAAGCTTTGTAAAAATTGCTTTCTGTTGAAACCAAAACAATTACATAAATGTAAGAATGCATAAATAAATAAATAAATTGCAAAGAATGTTCGAAGCGTATAAAGAGAGAATCGTAATACAAATACAAACGTCTTCAGTGAGGTTAGTCAACTCTAATCAGGTTGAGGATTACTACCATATCACGATGCAATCGCGTCTTGGCGCGGTTGCTTACTTAATTACAGTATCGGACTTAATCAGAAGGGGTGGGTAAGCTTCGACGGTATATACCCCCCAATGGACGTTTCCTGTATCAGACCGCATCGCTACGTTCTCTGCATATGCATTGCTTATTTAGCGCCGCTCAAAGTGCAGCTGTAAATAAACGGAAATAGACTTAGCACTTGATCTAATTTGATTAAATAACTTCTGAGTGTGGTATGAACATAAAGGGAACTGTGAATTTGTTAAACAAAGGAGATTTAATTCGTAGCATTTCAGGTGATTTATATTTGCAATTCCTTTTAGAAGATATCAAATTTTTTGTGGGATGAACAATTCTTTTTCATTTTGAATATTTTTAGTTAACCTATCAAAGTTTTCAGTTAGTAGCTGAAAGTAGAAGCAATGTGGGTACCATACATGCAATTATGAGAATTTTCATTTTGTATGAGAAATTGATATTCTGCTTTTGAAGCTTAAAGGAGAAAAAACGTAAATTCTAGTATAAGGTATTACAGCTGTTAGGTAATGCCTCCTCCCCCCCCAGCCAGACGTATTTATTGATTGGCGTAATAAAATATTCTCGGAAGAGTGTAACTGAGTGAGGCGGTAAAGTAAACATGATTAATTAAAACTAATTGGAATTTTCTGTTTGTAACAAGTCTGTCCAGGAAAGCAGAATTAAACAATTAAAATGAACTTTATCGTAATGATACTGAGATATTTTTTTAAATGGGGTCGTTTTCTAAATTTCTAACAAACTTTTGCTTGTTAAAAATTTTTTTTATATGTATTTCGTCAGGCATTTAATAACTTCTGAATTAAAAATAAAATTTAAAAACTGCCCGAAAATAAAGAACGGAAAAAAGGAAAACTTGGAATGCAGAATTAATTTGTATGAAATTGTTCGCCCCCTCTTTTATGGAGCGGCACAGTAATAAAGATGTAATTACTTGTGTTTCAGTAATCAGATCAAAGAATGTCACGATGAAGAAACAATAATATCAAAAAAGAATTAAGCTCCCAACATTTGTGATATTAAAAGTATAAAAAAAAAATTAATGATAATCCAGGAGTAGGAAGATCAAAAGCTAGAAACAATTCTGTGTAATTCCTTTTAAGTAACCTGGAGTTACAAGAAAAATTGTTTTCTTTAGAATTTCAATATTCAACAGCAAATTATTTTGCTTGCAGGAGAAGAATACGAATAAAAGAACATTAAATGTATGGCGAATAAACAACAAATATTAAATTGCAAAATTGCCGTAAATATTTTAATCAACATCAATGATGTGGTATAAGAAAAGAAATTTCATCATACTTTGAAGTAGCTCATTGTGGGAAATGCAGTTACAAGAACGTTCATTTCACTGCACTGTTAAATTGTAAAACTAATGGTTATGTAATTTGTGACTCGAAAGAGTTTTACAAATAGCTTTCCGTGTTTATGTTTGAAATTTAAGGTAATCAAAATATTTGTGGTACAGAAACTCAGAACTAGCTTAGCCTCTAGCGTCTATAGAACAAATCGTATTTATTTCTCTACTTGACCTGTAGTGTGGATCACAAGTTCCATTTTGGCTATTTTTTGCCTGACTTCACCAAAAATTATGATCGAGGTGTCATTCGATTCGCAATGGCATTTAGAAACTTTTCGAACATTTCGAAGTTCCGCGAAAAGAAATTGCAAAAGTTATAAACAAATTCGTAAAAAAAAGAAAAAAGGGGTTTCGTTTTTTGCAAATATCTCGGAGAGTATCGCAAATATCCGAAATCAAAAAAAAAAGATCCTTAAAGAGCAGGAAATTTCCTACAAAAAAGTCCGAACTCCCGGAATTGTACCACCAATATTTATAATTTTAATTTCGAGGTGAAAATAGGGCTAAAAACGCGTGATCTGGCCGCGGCCGCGCGCGCCGCTTAGTTTGCTCTCTTTAACCAAAAAGAATTTTTTTACCTATTAAATATAAATATTAAGGAATAAGAAAATTCAGGTATCATTAGGATACATAATGAACAATAATCCATCGGAAAAAAATTTTCCACAATTTGTTTACTAGTTATGCTTTTGTTAATTAAAGAAATTTTACCAATTGAAAATTTACATAAAAACCATGATATTTTTTAAACTAAAAACCTGAGATTTTTTTCACTTCTTGAACTTATTCTCCAAAGGCTACAGAACAGATCCCCGTTGGAAAAATTAAAAAATTGTCAATCTCCACTTTTTTTATAAACAATCAAAGATTGACAAGTGCCTCAGTCTCTCCCCCTTTTCAGACATTTAGCGTGTTTCGAACAAAATTAAAATATCGAAAATAAACAAAACATTAATTACAATATTCACAACACAAACTAATTTGAAACAAAACAAAATTATTACAATACTAATTTTACAATAATAGTCATAAACAATAATATTTACACTAATTACAAGGAAACAAAGATGATTACAGCTATTTTAATTGTATTTTATATTCACATTTTATTCATCATCAGACTCACTATTGCTTTCAGTTCCTTCAGATTTCTGGGTTACAAGGGGTTCATCAAAAAACTTTTTAAACTTCCGAAGGATATTTTTTAATTTCTCTTGATATACTTTTTTTGATACTAGAAATAAGAAAATCTGACGATATGAGAAGATTGTGAAACACATCTTCCATATCTTGTGTTCTAAAAGATTGTCTAGAATATAATAGTCTATACTGCTTGATATCTTTATTTCTGGACTCTTGCGCCTCCTCATCAAGTTGTCCAATTGGCACCATAAAATAAGAAATTATTTGTGAATTATTAGCAAAATCTTATGTACAGAGGTTGGCATTTTGTACTATGATTTTTAAAAGAATCAATTTTTATACAATAGCCACTAGATATAGTTAATCAAATTATTCTACATCTAGATATAAGTTCTTCGTCAACTCCTCTTATTCTTGATGATTTGGCTGAATCTTCAAAAACCTTCGTGCAGTATTTCCATCATTACTGCTTCCAAATCCAGGTTTTGACCTATCAATCAAGAGTTCCATTTCTTTTTGAAATAGTGCTTGGATTCGTTTTTTGTTGTTTGCAACCTTTTTTTGGTGTTCGTCACCTCGAGCTTGCCATTGCTTAATCACTAATTTATAAGAAACATAGAGCAAACACTCAAAGAAACGAATCCAAGCATGCAACGATGACAATCCAAACTGGTATCTAAATTCATCTACAACTTTTCGTTCTACAGCTTTATCAATTTTGTTGAAATCTTTTGATGATAAAACCACAAATGTAACACTTCTGCGTTGACGAAGAATCAGTGACAGCATTACATAATTTACCATCTATCATGGTGAAATATGATTCATTTTGAACAAATATAATCATTTGATTCAAAAGTAATTTTTGTTGATTGTCATGCGGATATTTGATTTTCAGTGTGCTGCCGGTCCATCACTGAAAGCTTCGTTGTTTCGTATATGAACTGAAGGCGAATAGGCCTACAAAATTGTGTAGAGGAAGGTCTGAGATTTTGTCATATAATAAGTTTTTCTTTCGAACTGGAATCACCATTTACCAATTGAATCGGAACCATTGATGTTAAAAAAATGTTAGCGTTTGAAACATCGGGATCAGAATTCGCTCATTCCAGAACTTCCGTCGCACCCCCACTTAGATATTAAATAAAGGTTATTATATTCTTCGGGTCGCCGAGATTCAAAAACTTCTTTTAGTAACAAGTTTTGGAGAGGCACTTCGGCTTTGTCTTCATTAATAATCAAGGAACTCGGGTAGCACCTTTTTTTGCTAAGGTAATGGATTCATAATTTGGATAAAGATTTGATTTCTGTTTTTTTGGGGCATCTCTTCTAACGTTATACTGAAACTTTGTCAATTTGGCTTCCACAAAAATTGACAAAGCTTCATCTGCTGAAAATGGAAGTACTTTCACTTCACTTAACGCTTTTTGATAACGTGACATGAGTTGTGGTAGAAAACACAATATTTTTTATAACTTCTGCTGTCTTCAAATTGCCCCCACTTCGAAATTGCATTTGTGCTCCATAGCTTAGTTCTTCTGGACTAAAATCTGAACGAAGTTGTGCTTTCCTCCTCTTTGTTCGTTCACTTAAATTGGAAAATGCAGCTGTTGGCCTTCCACGGGAAGTACTCGTATGTTGTTTTTCAGCAGTTGGAGTAGCACCGACAAATTGCACTTCTGAATCTAGCCATGACGAATTTTTGTTACAGAACGTAGTTGCATTCCTCGATTATGCCCACCACTTCTTGTTGTACTGCATCAAAAAGTTTTTTAACTTTGTGTGAGATTCTATCGACAAGTCGTCATATTTTGCAGCAGATTTTACTTTAACCGCTAAAAAATTGCATTTGTCTTGAAAAGTTTTAGCTGTGCAGTGTTTTAACCATTTAACAAACTCTGTCCTTCTTACAGAAAAATAATGTGCTTGAGTTAAAAATTGTTAAACTGATTGATATCTTGTAATGTTTAAAAAAACTCGAAAGAAATAAAAAATTAATTTACGGCAAGACCGCGAAATACCGCAGCAAATTTTAGCACAATCTCGAAAAGGACAGCTTACAGCATAATGCATGTCAATATCATGGTTAAATTATGCTAAACAATTCACTTTTTGTCGAAGCAAATATTGTGAAATGCATTGTTATATTAATTTAAGTGATTGCGATATTAACAGTGAATAAAAAAAGTTTTGGAAGAAATTTTTAATATGTAACATTTCTAGGGTTCTACTTACTACCACCAATTGGTTCCATAATAGTTTTTTAACATGTGTTATATACCAAAAATAGCAACGAAACTGACACAAAAAACAAAATGTTTCCGAATACTTTTGTCAACACCACTCAGCCCTCACTAGAAAGGTCCACTTTCAATTGAAAGGCAGGTGGTTCCTAACAACCTAATGCTTAGATAATCAATTAGTTATGCGTCTGGCCCGTAATTATTATGTTGGATGTTTTTAATTTTGGCCAGGATTTTTAAAGACTTCGCCTCTGTGCGTCGATCTGAACTCGACTATTATGTAGGGCCATCTGTTAGCTTTCAGATGAACTACTTATTTTAAACTTGCTCCGAATTAACACATAATAAACGGTGATTTGCTTGAAAATGGCTGGTGTTAATGGTTTTGTAGGTTTAATAGAAAAAGAAGCAGAATATTTGTCTGAGTTTATTAGTACGGCGGAATCGGATGTAAGAAAATCAGATGAAGAATATGAAGCATCTTCACATGACCGCAATAGCGACCCAGACTTTGAGGTTATACCAAAAACTCCTTCTGTTGCCGCTAGAAAACGTATTCAGAAAGTAAGCTCAGGTTCAGACAACAACAATTCTGAAGAAGTTAATAATGATATCGACAATACTAATATTGTCAATATTATTGATATGACTGTCAACGCAGTGGTAGCAACTTCTATTGCCCCTACAAAACAAATGTTCGGCAGAGCACTAAACCGGAAGTTCAAGCAAAACCTGTACCGAGAAAAAAAGTCAAACTTAATGATGCAGCTGCTTTTAACTGGAACGCTGGTAATTTTTCTGATGTTGTCCTAAAGAATATAAAGCATCGATTCCAAAAAAGGTTTTCTCAGTTTCAAAAAATCTTTGTATTGACGAATTACAAGTTTTATATAAAGGGCGGTTGTCATTCAAGGCACTGATGTGGAGTAAAAGTTTTTGTTTTGATGGATGGATTGTGAAACCGATTACATTTTAGATACTGTAATATACACAGATGCCAGTACTACAACTGTAAAAACCGTGAGTTTTTAGAAAAATCCAGAAGAATGTACAGAGTTTCTTCTCATATTTAAATGTGAGACGCTTCATGATTGTCCAAAGTAGTTAGAAATGATAAATTTCTTGAGGTTTTTTATTGTCAAAGTCCTTTTGATCAGTCTTTGGGCCGATCATCGTAGCAACAACTGGTGTTTTCTGAATTTTATCAAATTATGTTTATTTAGACACTTGAGCTAAGTTTTTGCAGTTTAGACTCGTCTATCTTTCAGTTAGGATTACCTAGCAGGCAGAGTTTTAGATTCTGTTTGGCATAATTATATCTATCTAATCTTTGTCCTTTAACTTCAGCTTTCATGAACTATAGTCGCAGTTTTCAAAAGAATCTATTTTTTCCTCACTTTCTTAGCAGTAAACTAACTCTTCAAAAAAGAATTTTTAGAAAACTGTGATAGTTCTTTTCTAGTCAACAATCTTTGAGAGAACCCAAAACATTTTTTCACAGTTTCGTTTCGAAACCGAGGCAAAAAAGAAAAGTTAGTTTTTCAGATTCAAATTAAAATCATTTTCAAAAGGATGTTTCAATTAAAAACCTTTCGCCTTACCTTACAGAGAGAAAACACTATGGCAATGCAGGATAACTGTCTTCAGTCAAATGATAACCACGATTTTGTTGCTTAGCAGCTTCACTGGCTGTGAAAACTGTTACGGTTTTTAATTTTTGTAAAACTATTCCGCAATAATTATTTCAAATCGAGATCCGTAGCGACTTCTATTAAGGAATAGGGTTGTACAGTGTAACTGTTTTCGCGGGGCAGCAATCTGCGTAATTTAGTTACGGGATAAGTCGCTTCTGCGCATTAAGATCAGGGTGCGGTCGACGCGAAACAGGGGGAGTGGATTCAGGAGCTTCAGGAAGGAAAGTCCAACGCTGGTGAGAAAAAGTTTTGTGCAACGTCTTTCATAAAAATTTAGCTGTTATGGCCCATGAAGATTTTCGTTAAGTGAAGTGTCCTTAAGATATATCAGCGTAGTGCTGGATTTCATAAAGGGGCTGCCGTTAGAGCTTATTCTTTGGAAGTAGGGCTTCTTCTTCCTTTCGCTGTTAAGCGGAACTTCTTGAGTGGAATTCGTCGTCATTTTGTCCCTCCTTGCTGTGTGGATGCGGCCAGTCTACGAAGCTTCAAGTAAATCGATACGCAGTTACCCGTGTGGGCAACGATTTGGATCGTACAGCTACGCAAGGTTAGTGTACACCCATTAATATCGTCGTTTTTTTATACCCCCTTGTGGGTTAAAGAAACAAGTGCATTCAAAACTTGTTCAGTGGAAAACAAACAAAGAAGTTTCTCCTTGGCATTATTGTAAACATTTATAACAACGGTTTCTAGTATACTCATTGTGGTATTGTGTTTGGTTCATTACTTATTTTTACGAATAAAGAATTTTATAATCCAGTAATGTTCAGCGTAAATTTGTAATGTAAATCAGTTGTAATTTTTTTATCGTAATTATTTGGTTTGGTTTTAATTTGTTTGTATGACTTAATTCATTGTCGATTTTATTTAAATGAAATTAGATATTTCCTTTTCGTAAGATATATTAAGTGCAATCGTAAGCTGTTTGAACGGCGTCGACGGGTGCTCACGCATTTGGCGTTTCTGGGAATCCCCTCGAGCGTCACTGGCCAGAATTTTGCTGCGCAGTAAGATCAAGCACGATTATTGACGTTTACTTTATAAGGATTTTGTTTTTGTATAATCAACAGTTTATTTGTTTTGTTTCATTTGTAATTTTTTTTGCTTGTTTTATATTATGTAGCCTTTTTTTGTTTTATTTTTCTAATAGATTTATAGTTTGAAAGATAGTTTTATTATACTGTAATTGTATGCACTGGTTTGAGCGAAAATATCGAAGTCACCTAAGCATTTGATTAATTTGATCCAGTTATATTAAATTTCACTAATAAAGAATATACCGGGTGACTCAAAAACCTTGACATACTGAGTGATCCAAAGAAAATGATTTGTTGATTCAATTTGAATATTCCAAATTTAATTAAAGAAACATTTATACAGAGTGAAGTGAAAATACTTTTGTATAAGGCGGTTTAACGCCTTGAGTAAGCTTTTGTTTCAGAGAGTCTAAGTAAGTATTTGTAAAGTTGTTGCCGATTTAAGAGGGACTATGGTCCTTTTGAATCTTGTGATCTTTTAGTCGCTGATTATAAGCCTGTGTCTTGAAGTTTATTTTGGCACGTAACAAAACATGTCACGGCAAACACTTTGTTTTCGTTTTGTCTCTTAACTTTCCGACTGTATTTATTCTGTTTGTCAAACTATTGGTCTGAGTAGTGTTTTCTCTTAAATGTCAAACCCTTTTTTATCGCAACTAGCCTATGCTCAGTTGCAAGAGATAAATATTTGAAAACATGCCAGTGAGCAGTATGCTTCTAGAAAATAAGGTAAAAGAAAACAATTAGATAAAATTACCTTAAGCAGACAGATACAATCTACACCTTTTGTCCTCAAGTAGAAAAGCAAGGACAGTCGATCAACAAAAACAAGCTGAATAGTTTTTTGACAAGATAGTGACTCCTAAGTGCAACCATTGTCTCATCAAGGCTACTTAACAGTTGAAATCCGAAACCAAACAATATTCTTTTTGAAACGCAATTATAACATCACGGGCAGAAATGTTAGTCGGTACTATTTCCAATCACTGCTTCGACAATTTTTCAATAGATTAGTCTAAACGATAAAACTATTATTACTTCCACAAGTTTGGAATTTTATAATTTTTCATTTTGTATTAGCTGACATTGTATCCAAATCTTGAATCAACTGTCCGGCCTTCTGACAGAATTTGTCATTGCAAACCGTAAAAACTTTCTTTATTGTAGCGTTAACAAGTTTATTTTGAAGTTAAAACATCTGTTGATCTGTTAAACACATGCTTCATTTTTCAGAAGTGTCTAAATATATGTACGTTACAAAAATTCTGAGATTTGCATTTTTATTTCTTCAGTTTTGTCATTTATGTCCATACACATATATTATTATGACTTTACGGCCTCGAAGCCAGTAAATTGCTTTGTATTTTCGCGACCGTACTTATCGTTTAATTGAACGTAAATCTTAATTACTTTAACGTCTGAACAAGATATATACCGCTAGATTTATAATAAAATGAAAATTGAAATATATAACTTGCACTTGCAACTTTATTACTGAGACACCAAGGTGCCGACCGACCCGACGCGCAATAAAAGGACCGAGCTGAAAACTTTTGTTGCGAAAAACTTGGCGTCTCTAATGGTTTTTATAAATTAGACCCGTTTTAGAGAGACTCAACGTGAAAAGAAAAACATTTTTATATTTTTTTGTTTCAAAATTGAAATCATCACGAGAACTCCCTATTTGCGCAAAACTTTTATAAAATATGACAGGAAAAATATAAACAGACGTGGAATATTTGGGAAAAATTACAACTTGACATGTTAAAGAGAAATCTAATCTAAAATTTTAATCATCTTTCCAGATGAACGCTTAAAAAGGTTCGAATAAAATATCGTGCGTCAAATTAGAGGGCTATATTTAAAAATTAATATCCGTTTTAGCGGTGCCATGGGGGTGTACGTTTTATATATATATCTATATATATATATAGGATATAACTGGAAATACGTCAAAATATAAATTCATCTCGTTAACGACTGAAATAAAGCCATTATCTAATCTGTCTTGTAATATTTTCGGGGCTTTCAGCGCGCACACATGTACTCAATGTAGCGTGCACCGCTGCGAGAGCTAATACGAAGGCAGATGCATCCATCAAGTTGCCTGTCAACACATCCGGCAACGTTAACTAAAAGATACTAACTAATGTAGCACTCGAGAAACTTCAGATTTCACCTTGTTACTGTTCTGAAAAAAATGTAAGAAAAAAAATTGAAGAAAAAGCGCTTTAAAAATTCACTGACAGATGAGCTTTTCAAAAGATATTCTTTTCAATAAGATAAATCTTTGTTAAATTAGCGCCAGATGCAGTACAGCCGACAAGCTTTTTTAGCCTAATTGATTTTATTAACACTTTCAAATATCTCCAAAGGATAAGATACTATTTAAGGTTACCTTTGCGGGTATATGTACAGACACATTCATTTCTTGGTTTAAATCCAAACAGGACTACAAGCAGATAAAACTATATTTCTTGAAAAGGCTCTAAGATTGAGCTCCAAAGCAATATTGCAAGATTTTGCATTAAATAAACATTGATCAAGTTATTTTTTCTACTTGTAACTTTGTTTATTTAAAAAAAACTCAAAGAATTATAGTTAAATCGAAATTCGAGCAGTTCAATCTATTAAACAGGATATCCATTAGACATGTACTGGTAGATGATTTTGAAGGCAAAGATTCACTATAAGGGCTTTGCACGATTACCAAAGAATTCCTGGTGTCCTTTTTTCTTGCAATCACATTGTTCTTCCATCAGCCACGACCTTTAGATGATGTGTCAGCCGCTGTTACACATGGTATTCGTGTAATTAAAATAGAGGAAGATTTAAGTTATTGCAATTTTTGTAGCGTAACCCTACATATTACCGAGGAATATTTTCAAACTAGGTTTACACGTCAATAAGATATTACGGGAAAACGCTTCAGTTCTGCAACAGTGCCCATATATTTACTTAGTAAAATTGATTTTGAATAGGGAGACAAAGATGGGATTCTGCGACCTGTTGCAAGATTACAGGCCACCAGAAACCAAAATCTGTATGAGATTTTAGTCGAACCAAACAGGTCCTGTAACAATATTTCAATTACCCATAAGAAGATTCTTTCATGCTTTGAGATCTACAGGTGACAAAAGGTAAAAGACTGAATAACAGTTATCTCATTAGAATAAATACGAACGATGACCTAAACAATTTAAAAATTATGCCCAAGGAACCAAATTGAATTACTGTTTGATCTAGGTAGGTTAGATTTGACCTTTTCAGGACGACAGCAATATCCTGAATAATATTCTCGACCTATCCACAAAACATTTCGCTTAAGATAAAATTTTTTTAATTCTCTAAGCCAACCGTTTTGTATCCTACCTAATTGACTTTCAAATGAAAAGATAAGACAACAAAGAGAGTATAATTTATGCTAAGGACTTTTTAATTTAAATCAGCAACATACAAATTGATTGACAAAATAAAAATAGGAAAACTAGTTAAGATAAGAGGTTGGACATTGAGACATTATTCACAAACTAAAAATCTATTATAGTGCAAGAACTTTTGATCAAATCCAAGAACCCCAAAAGTCATTCGATTTTCGATCACCATATACCTGTAGTGGTCAGAGGTCTGGACGTACCAACTTGAGAGCAATCTAAACGTTATGCAAAAGATCAAGATTCATCATCCTGTAAAAAGTCTGACTAAATCAAGATAAGAGTCAATGTTTTCCGGTTCTCGACTTTCGTCGACGTAGACGTCAAACAGTTGGACGGATTCTCTTGAGTTACTTAAAATTCATTCAGAAGCTCAAGGTTAGTTAATTTTCTGAGTTTGAATGAAGAGTAACAATAGAAAGTAGTGAAGCAGACTAGCGGACATATCAACCAGATCTGTATGGTGTGCGGTCACTCTGCGCATTCGCGTGCATAGAGTGCGGTTGGAATACCCTTGCTTAGCGCTGCCGGATGGACGTCCACACCCAGGGGAGAAGGAGCTGGACTACTACCATTGGGCATAAGCTTTATCGTTTCCTGCTAGTTCCGCTCCCAAACGTTTCGCAAGACGTGGGTTGTGTGTCGCTGTCGTCCCCAACCCTCGCTCGATCTCCACAGGGTAAAACGTGGAAACCTGAGAAGGGTCGATTGGGCCAATCAATTCACCATTCTCAATTCAGCAAACATCTTCATTTAAATCAAGATTGTAACATCACAGCGTTGTCGCAGCTACTACCGGTCAACTTCCACGTCAATAATAATTAATCAACTGATCAATCATTAATTGATTAATTCACGCATTAATTTCCATCGCTTCAGCTTCACAATCGCCCTTAAATCAACTTCCACTCCTTCTACCCAGACATAACCAACTTTCATTGGTTGCTGCCTTCATTCACAAACTACACTCCGCAGGGTAATAAAGGGCGTAATATAACGTTTACTATTTCTTTTTTAGGAAAACAGAAATAACGATGATTCGTTTGTTAGTTTACTGACGTGAAATCTATGAGTCCGTAAAAAATTGTAATCTTCCTTGATTCCTATGAAGCCTGTCTAGGAACTTAGAAGTTTTCTAAACTTTCCATAGCGATTTCAAGAAAAAGCTGGTAAAACGATAATTTTCTTTCATTACAATGCAGTGTCTGCCCAGCAACCACAGTTTATGCTGAACACCGATGAGCTGCTGTGGGACTGTGTCTCATTTGTTTAGGGCAGTTACAGCGCGGCAATTTAATTATTGTGTCGTTTATAACACACTAAGATGCTTTCGATTACCGATTCAAAATTTATTCAAATTTGAAGATTTTATTGAATCCCAAAAAAGTTTCAGTAAAGGAAAGTAAACGAAAACAGTAGAGTTCTGCGTTACACGCTAGGAATGAAACAAAAGGTTCTTAGAAGAAAGTAATAGAAAATAAAGAAAATAGTTAGGCTTCTTTTTACTTAAAGAATTCGCAATTTGACTGGATATTATTCGTCAAATACAAAGATTAAATTCCAACATACTTTGTACTTTACTTGAAGGTCTGTTTCTTCCAACCTTGTTGTTTAGGTCAGTGAATAACATTGACGCTTTCGCCTTATTAGTGTTTAGTCTTGGCCCAACTATTGATACTGTTAAAACTAAATTGCATCTAAGAATTTCTCAGCATAACAAAAAGATTTCCCATTTTCTGATTCCTGCTCGTGCGGTACAGTTAAATATTCGCTATGAACAATAGAAATCTTCGCGTTGTTTCGATATCATAACAGATGACATAACAACTGGCCTAAAGGCAAATTTATACAATACTTTAGTTTTATTTCTTTACGTTTTCGCAATCAATTGTACAACCACCTTAAATTACATCTGATTAACCATTAAATCATCCAGTTTTTAGTTCTTTATCATTTCTAATGCATTAAATCATTTTTTCGGATTTTCAGTTCAATTTTCTTGCTTCGAGTAATCCTCGCTGATTTTATAGAATTGATTTTCATTTTTTTAGATTTTTGTTCGTTTCCTTTCAAAATAAATTTCTTTATTTGGGAGCTATTTAAATTATGATGTTCATTTCCCATTTTGTTTTGTTAAATTAAACTTCGGTAATATTGTCTCATTTTTGATTAGAAGTAATTTGTAGGACGATTACAAAGAAGTAATTTTATGAACTCTGTTTTTTCGTGGTTTTTTGGGCACAAATAACTTAAAATAATGGTGTGCCATGGAACTACATTATTCTAATAATAGAAATAAGCCTGGTAATTTCCATTGTGCGCGAGTCCTAGCATAGACAAACCTAAAATAATAATTATTATTATTAATGAAATTTAATGTGAATTGACAAATCTGGTAATGTAAAAAGGTCATCCATATATTATAATTTGTAGAGTGATTGATTTCCATTAGCTACCTAATTTATATCAAATTACTCAAATGACTACAACCGGTTATGATTTAATATTGAATATAAAAAGTATAAAACCAGTTCGCTACGGGCCGAGGTTATCCTTATAATAAGCCGAATAAGTACAAAACGCGAATAATTTTATAACTTTTCAAATTAAATTTGAAAGGAAGATTAATGTTCTCCCTTCATAAACAGATGTAATACTAAAAATAAATTATTTAGTTATTTATTAAGTCTTTTACTCAAACCTTCAAAGATTTTCTCTCGTTTTTCTCCTTTATAATTCATCAAAAAAGATCATGTTAGCTTCCCCAGAGGAAATGATTCAAAACTCGTATGTGAAAAACTTTTTTCTTTTTTTATATACAGAGAAAAGGAAAAAAAATATAAATCACCACCCCGATATGAAGTAAAAGATGAGTGAAGCTCAGTATTTGAACTTGAAAAGTTTTTCAGTTCGCGCCCAGTGCTTTGACCCATGTTAGAGTTAAAATACGACTAGAAGCCAAGAAAGCGAATCAGTACCAGCTATAAACCTCTTAACGACTTTTTTCACAACTTGCTGAAATATCGTAACGACAGTGGGCGGTTTCTATCTCCTCTAAATCAAGATAGCGTTGACGGCAAACTCTACACTTCTTCACACCCGGACCTGCTCTCTCTTCTATGTCTTTGAGGATGCTAAATAACCATGCGTCCTTTTTCCACAGACAGAAATAACCAGAAATTCAATCGAAAACCTGGGGAAACAAGCTGGTCTATTTTCTATCTTCATCTATCTTTCTCTTTCTGTTTAATACCAAAATTACTGGTGATATATGTTTTGTCACATATGAACCGTGCAGAGTAAAATTTCTCCGACAGCTTAAGTAATTTACGAGCCAGAAGCACAAATACACGTCCTGAAATTCAGGACCTTTATCCAATTCACGTTTGAAAACACAGAGATGAAAGAGATAGAAATTTTTGATGGGATTATAATTAACAAAACGAATTGTGGGCAACACATTTTTCATAGGTTTATATACTTTGGATGACAGTCCACTTTTTTATGAACCGAAATGTTTGTTTTATAAACATGGTTTCAGTATTTCCATCGACGCTTCAACGAAATTATTATTTTACTCGCTCTAAATACATAAAAATTAAGATTAGGCTGTAGAGAAGAAATAGAACAAGTTTATTAGTCATTAAAGTGTCTTTTAAAAAGATTTATTTTTGGTTTTATTGAAAAAAAGGAAGTTTCAAAGTTTCAAATATCCATCGATCATGAATCCCTGTACCTCTCTAGAATGATTTTCCAGAGAAAAAATTGTTTGGTAACTTTAAAACTTTTTTATAGGCATGACTCATGTCGTTTAGTGGAGGAAAACTAACTTCATCTTGTTAGGAAAATTCTAGGTTATGTTGTCTTCATTTTAATCATAAAATTTTATGAATAAAATAGTTTACAACTTTCAGTTTTAGTTTTATGCTCTGTATTTTTCAATTAAAGTTTGGGGTATTAAAACATCATTAATCTTTTCATTCTTGCCTTGAAACGAAAACCGTTTATTGTGTTTCGAAAGTGTTATTCTTTTGAATTTGTCATGTTATCCTGTTTTATTTAATAAAGAATTGACTAGAGTTAATTTATGAAAGTCGTTAAAAATACATAACCTACGGAAAAATGTTTATCTATACCTACCTTTAATAATGTCTACGATCCATTAATTATCAAGGTATTAAATTGTTAGAAAGCCGTTTAAATTATAATAGTGAATAAAATCGATTTATTAAAAATTCAGACGTTTAAAACGGTATCTTCTGTTGCCAAGGGTAGTTTTCAGTGGGGGCGGACAATTGGGCAATCGCCTACGTAGAAATGACTTTTTAGATTCATATCTGTAGGCATTGGTTACTATTAAATATGACGAATCGTTTTTGTCCATATAAGATTCTTATTATATTTGCTTGAACGAATTATTACATGACAAAGTGTAAATTATGGAAAATGTACATGATGTGCGTTAAAAAGGTAAACGAAATTCGAAATTTACAAAAATGCTCCTACAGATGAAGCTCTGAACCGCGATAATAGAATTGTATACAGCATGCATAAAAATTGAAATTCTGCCAAACGAATTTTGGTATATCAATGGGTTGCATCTTTATTTGAGCAAGAAACAATATTTCAATTTCACGTGAAACCAAATTTGAGATGAGATTATGACACTTAATACTTAGTCTTTCCACGGAATTGGGAGTGGAAATAGAGTCTAACCACCATTTCTAGTCGTCTTGGGTCACCCAAACCATAACAAAAGTGTGGAAATTAGGCGCAAGATGCTTATACATACAAGAGTGAAAAAGAAAAAGCACTTGAAGAGAATGAACAACCACTACACTACAGCTCACCTAATGTTCTACACCAACAAAAAAAAAAATAAATAATAGAACAAGTAGAAATGATGCAGCTAAACGATAACAGCTGCCCAGACGTCTGCGATCAACTTCGAAAATTGAAAACAGGTTCAACATATACACTGCGTTCAAATCAGCGCGAATACTTAAAGAAATGGCATCAAAACCAAAGACCAACGGACTGGGTCTACAATATACCATGTAAGTGTGGCAGGGCATATACAGAAGAAAGTTGTAGACTCCTACAGATTAGACTTCAAGAACATAAGCACAACGTTAGAGGTAGAAACCAAGAAATCTATGGCATAATATAAAAATAAAAGCCAAAGGGTAACACAGAACTAGTAAAAAACTGAAAAAGGTCACACGCATAGCACTTGAAGAACAATCTAGGACAGAAGCAAGTCGATTTCCAAAACGTGTATCAATAGCTCAATTATACTACTAGCCAGTTTTATACACCTCAGTCAAAATGGACAATGTTATAACCTATCAAACTCAAATGTTTTACTTTCATCGCAGGTAAGTTTTAGTAAACTAATAAAAAAGGGCCACAACCCGGAAATGGAACAATCATAGTGAATCGTTCTATCGTTGCATATATCAGGAAAGAGATTCCTATACTGACAATCAAGCCTGATGATAGTCAGTCCACAGATATCAAAATTTCTTGCATCTCTTGATGCTCTAATAATCTTCAAACCAATAGATCGTTTTTTGTCTTTTTTTTATATTTTCAAAGTTGCAGAGCGTATAATCAATACTTGCCATTGCTTTTTGTTTTGCCATGCGTTTTCCTGCAAATCTCTTCTATCCATTGCTGTTTCAGTTCCATCCTTCCATCGCGTTCTTGGTCTGACTTTTTTCCTTCGTCGTTTTGGTATCCATTCATAGTACCTTTTGGGTAACCTATGGTCCTCCATTTATTTATGTGCCCGTACAAAGATAGTTGTTTTTCTTCTACTTTGTCCAACAATGTCTTCTCTACTTTAAGTCTCTCCCTGATGGTCTCTATTTTTATGCGATCGAGGGGAGTGACACCGTAACATCTTAAATAATTATTCTCCATCGCGTTTATTCTTCGCTTCGACTCCCTACTCAGCGTCCAGACTTCAGCTCCATATGTTACTGTGCTTTTTACTAGTGATCTAAACATATGTATTTTAGTTTTGTTTCTTACATTCTTATTCCACAGTATTGAATTTAGTTTGCTTGTTATTGCTCTTCCCCTGCCTATTTTCCTTAAAATGTTTCTATTATCCTTCCCGTTTTCAGTTAACAGCACTCCTAAGTAATCGTACTCTTTGGTATTTTTAATTTTTTCTGTTTCAAGAAGTAAATCCTACCCTTCATCACCAATTACCATATATTGCGTTTTGTCTATGTTTGTTTCTAAGCCCCACTTGTCATAACACTGTATGAGCTTTCTCATCATGTCGTCCATATCTTCCCCAAAAACAACCTGGTCATCTGCAAATAACATAATATGCATCGTTTCTTCCCCCCAGTTGAGCTCCCATTTTGTTGCATTGTCGTGACCATCCTGCTAGCACCGAACTTATATATATCTTCAATAACGTTGGGGATAGGGAGCAGCCTTGCTTCAATCCTTTATTTATTGCAAAAGGTTCAGATAGTTTTCCTTTTTCTTTGATGCGGTTGAAGTTATCTCTATAAAATTCTTTTACAGCCCTTATGTATTGCTGGTCAATGTTGTTCTTTTCCATGGCATACCATAATTTTGCGATTGGAATACTGTCGTATGCCTTTTTTTAAATCTACAAACACCAAATGCAGTTAGTTGGCTTCCACAAGCAAGAGTCTTTTCTGTGAGCTGCTTCAAGTAAAACAAATTGTCCGTACAGGACTGTCCAGGTCTAAATCTACTCTGTTCCTCCATTTCATTTATTTAGTCTTTAATTTTTTTTTCTCAATTCTCTTTCAACACATAAAGACTATATTTAGTACTCTTGGTGGATTTGCCTCTCAACACAAAACTGATCACAAATTTTATTTGTGGGATATTCTGTTATCTCAAAACTTGTACTATTATTCAGAGGAAACAAGTAGGAGAGCTTAAAAAGTTTTGGATTTCGATTTTACTTTTGCAGAATAAATATTTCGTCAGTTCATTTTTATTTGACTACCAGACACTTAAACCTATCATTATATTATCTACAATAGTATATGATAAGAGCAATTTTTGCTCTTTTGGTATGTATTGCATTCGCTATTTTCTCTATGCTCGTGTTCACAAAAATTCTTTTGGTATCAAAAATGGCCTAGTGCCCAGAAGTAATATTTTTGAGCATAAGTGTGCAAAACATAGTACCGCTTCTAACAGCGAAAACTGTATACTTTTTTTCATTCTCTGCTAAAGAGTCTACTAATTTTTGAGTAACTGAAATATCCTTTCTCAAAACTCTTCTAACTATTCCTTATTGTGATAACCTTTCTATTAATGGATTCTTCCTATTATCGGCAATAGAATAACTTTGTCGTCTACCACTTTAATGTTGAGTTGATTTCATTGTGTTTTAGAACACTGTTAATCCATTCACCTATCTTAATCATCTTCAGTGTACCACTTATCAAACATAGTCTATTTGAATTTATATTGAACATGTACAGTCTGTTGCAAGGCAAATCGAGAAAGTCACAAGAGTCACTGGCTGTCACCATTTATCTCGCTCATGGGAAAAATAATAAGGGCGAATAGTTAAAATGTCATACGTTTCAGCAAGACAGAGAACTCCGATACAGACACGTGTTGAAAAGACAAGCAAATCGTTAGTGATGGAATGTTTTATCGTCGTCTTACTTTAAAATTATATTGTTTAGACTGCTTGCACGTATTTATTATTGGATGTTTAAATTAGTTGGAGCAGAATGTTTCCGCTTCTCATTCAGATTGTAACAGGCTGTACATTTAATTCTAATTTGGATATCAAACAACAAAAACCGCATGTAAATGCTTCTTCAATTTAGACGAACTTAATAGCTTGTGTTTAAAACAACGGACCTTCATAAGCAGTTTTTGAATTTTCCAAAGACTATTTTATTAAATGTGGTCGTAAGTTTTAGTGTATAGAGCCCACTTTTACAAACGTAATAGAAAACATGCAGATTTCTGTAGAACCAGCAGGTTCCTTGTAATAAAATTTTATGGATTTCATGAAAATCGTAGCAATAAAAAAAGTATCAATTACATTCGCGTGAAAAACTGCATTAAATTCATGATGTATTACCGTCGTGCCATGCGCATATTAAATTTTTCCGGAACTTATTAAATATATGCTCATTATTATTATTTACTTATCTAATTTATAATTCGCAATATAAAAAGCGACCGCACGACACGCCAATCGTATCCTGTCCCCGTCGTTGCATTTTTTTCATTTATTTTTCTTCGTTCCTTTAAGCTCTTGCTCTCTCTAACCGAGTTATTAAAATATAAATGATAACCGGAAATGCCTATCAGAACTGTCTGCAGAATGTAAACTAAGCGGTTTATGCTTGTGCTAAAATTTAATGGAATTCTTTTTCCTTCTTGCCTTTTACGTGTCACGGGTAGGACTGAACATATGTCCGTCAGCTGCTTTTCTTTCTACTTTTCAAATTGAAATATTTCTTTCCGTAAGATGATTCAAAATAAAATATTAAACGCACCACGCACTTCTCATATGACGGTTAAGTAGGCTATAATTATGCCTAGTCGCGTGGAAGTGTGCGGTTAATTTTCTTCCGAAGTGACATTAAAAATTAAATGAAACGCGAACAAGCCTGTCGTTCGTTGTACGCTCTCTAGAAAATAAATCTAAGACTTTTTTTAGCTTATAAATCTTTCAGTTAATTATTTAAATGAGAATATTTTTTAAATTATATTCGTATAAAAGGAGAATTTGAATTGTGGGAAATAACAAGAAAATTACATTTCATATAAAATATTGGAAGACAACCAGGATATATATTTTGAGAGCGCCTTTAAGCAATTTATGAATTACGATAATAAAATATTTCGATAATCCATTTTATAAAAGGGAACTCCTTTCCTGGATTTATTGAAATTACCTGCAATTTATTTTCAGATTAATATTTCAAAGAATAATTATTCAGACTGTAGTTTAGAGCCGACTTAAAATAAAATCGTTATTTTTAGTTGATTGATAATAATATTTCGTGTCAGTTTTCCAATGAATAAATTAACGATAAAAATGTAAACGCTAAGTCCATAAATCAAAATTGAAAAAAACTGAACTTTTTTTATTATAACCAACTGTTTTATGCATGATGGAGTGTCAGCACAATAATAGATAATATTACCTTAAATTTAAGGCATTAGTACCCTTTTTATTTCTCCAGCACTCAGAATCAGGGCAGCTTGTTACTACGCAAAGATGATTTGCTCACCATTTGCCCAGTATACTTTAAATAACATCCTATAAAGATATCAAGCAGTAATAAAAATGAGGAGAAGGGAAATGGTATCAAACTTGTGCGAAAAGTTTGAATAAAATTCAATCGATCGTGACAAACACCAAGAAGAATATTGCAAAGAGAAGCGAAGTTACAACATTATGTATGTGGAAAAACAGATCAGTCAGTTCATACGTATGTCATTTGCCAACGATGTGAATTGTTGTGTGTTTTCTCTAAGGCTATTACGTCTTTCTCGACTTAAACCTGCCCGAATCTCTAAAAAAAGTCTGCATATCAGCCTGAGAGAGAAAACAGTTCTTTCTGTAGTATATTGCTGCTTGGGTATATGGAATCTTCCTATACAACTATTAAGCCTATTAGGAATAGTTGTCTTAACATATCTTGGTCAGTCATAACTCCAGTTACAAGTTTTTCAGCGTGTGAAATACCACGTAGGTCAAAGATACATCATTGAACTGCGCGAAAACCATCTAAAGATCTATTCGTTCGGTTTTTTAGACTGTTTGCGTGATTAAGAAGACACAGGTAATTAGCCGGGGTTGTTGATTCTACTGCTTTATGGTCTTCTGGTTGGTTAAAGTGAGTCACCTTCAGCACACTACAAGTCATTGGGCGCGTTCAGCCCAGCTCGGGCGCTGGAACAAATTAAAAAACCTCAGCAATAAATACATTAATAAGTCCCGTTTATTAGGTTATGTCTACAAGATCGTCTCGATTTTATTATGATTAACACAACGCCTGAGTAACCGCTGGAGATAACAGCGAAATTTATTTCTGCTGCAAAATATGGCACCCAGCAGATCGCTACCCTAGTGCTGTGTCAAGGGAAACCGGCTGAGCGCCCATTGATGTTTTCTACGATGCAGTAGATGCGGTGCATCATCATCACAAATCAGTATTGTGAAATTAATTTCAAGATCGTTGTCATTGCAAAGATGTGGATGATTTTCATCGTACTGGTTGTACCAAGGCGTACTAATCATTTGTGGTTTAAGTCACCTTTTCCTTTTTCTCCGTTTAGTTGCGATATTCGATGGCCGTATCTGGAAGTACCAAAGATTCTCGACGCCCTATTTCTTCTAATAGATCTGCAGCACACTACAGTCCCTTGTTTTTTTTTTGTTTTATGTAAATGTAATGTTTTCATGTTGGTATTTGGTCAATAAGTGAATTGGAGATTTCCACTGAAAAGGTGTTAGGTTTCTTGTTTTTGTCAATAGGTGCAATTTTGCCTTGCTAACTTGGTGTTTTCAGTCGGTTTAAGAGCTTCCTGTTCGCAAATATTTACTTTTTTAAAAGTCAGAGCCTTGTAAATATTGTGCAGCTGTCGTAAGTCACAATTAAATACATACCGCTTGGAAAGTTTCAACGTAAACATAGCAAAAGTCATAAGAGCGCACGAAAGGACATAATACTTAACGTTAGCGGTTCGGATAGCGGAGCGGTGATGGTACTCGCAACCAACAAAATTGGGAAAGGGGTTTTTGGAGTTGGGATCGAATCAAAGGGGTAACCTGACCTCAGTGATCGGTGCCCAGAATGAAAAAAAGAAATTAATTAACATTAGTGGAAATGAGATCCCAAAACTATGATGATCGAAGTGGTGAATTCTGCTAATACCACTGTACAGTATCGAGTACTAACGATTTTAGCATACACTTTCCTGTTTTTCGCGAAGGCAACAGCTTATCTACTCAAACCATATAGATTCTCACTAATATTAAGTGTAATCTCACTTTGTTCGCTGTTATAGGTCTCCAAGCTGATACCACAGCTGAAGATAAAGCAACTAAAAGTAGAGAACAGTTGAGTTAAACTTTCAATATTAAAAAGCCTAAAGTTGTCTAAATTAATCGACTTCTTATTCCCTTCAACAGAGGTGGATGGAACAGTAAAGACCAACTCGAGAAACTGAAAATTATATCAATCGATTTATTGACGCATATCTATTCTTTGCGACGCAAATTTTTCAGTATGTCATAAAGACTTCAATTAGAAACACACATAACTAGGTAACCGCGATAGATTTTTTTTCAATTTTTCTACTTTTCTGTAGTAATTCTGTTTCCGTTTCGTCGGAAAAGACAGCATCGGCCCATCATAGAAGTTTCCTGATCTCGCAGCGCCATTCCCATTCACTAGTGCTCTTCAAGAAATGAAGTTCAATCAAAATTACGCCTACAGAAATATGAAATAAAGGTTGAACACGCTAGAACTTGAGCACTTAAAATTATGTTAGAGGAAAGGAAGTTATTATTTAAACAAAAACAAGGGATACTTTATTTATGATATCTGTTACATGTGAACACTATTCGTTTAACCTAATTTACCAGGATGTGCGTAGAACGTACTTTGCGTCGCATTAGGATTTGCACGTCCTCATCGCTGACTCTTTTCATAGTCCATGACCAGAATTTCTGTAGATCGGCCACCGAATTTACTTCTCCACCTTTCCTTTTTTAAAACGCATTTCATTATAGACCAACACCCTTTGATTAGTCTAAGTTCAAGACTATTGGAGGAAATTGCAGCCTTTAGGAACTGCAACAACTTCATTCTGCTCATACAACTCTTCCACTGATTTATCGTGGTGGCAACTTTGGCCAAAACAATGGTCGTAAAGTATGTTTTGGTAGGAAAGGCAGAAGCTGCTTTTGCAAGCGTTCTTTTTTGTAAATTTTCTGGTTTATTGTTTCCATGATAAAATAACCGACTTCTTTTCCCACACCTACAAATAGATTGCCAAAGTAAGTATGTTCTTTGGTTTTTCTGATTTTTTCTTAGTTTACAATCTTCTGGGGCAGTCTTGTCATCCACCACCACGCATTCATATATTGTTGGAAAGTCTTCGTGCAATTTCCTTGATCTACGTTTTGCAGTTAATTCTGTTTAGCATTACAATCGGGTGCGATTTGGGTCTTATAACTTTAAACCAGCTTTACTCTTAATTTTTTGTACATATGATTGGGATATGTTTACTCTTTTAGCACATCACGCGATGACAACTTGGGATTGAATGCAAAAAGCTGTAATACGCGTTCTTCCTTCTTTCCTTGCTTTACTCCGCTTCCTGGTTTTCTTTCTACTGTTAAACGGTCTCGAAACGTTTTAAAACAGAACAAACAGTTGATTGAGGATACGTAACTTAACTTTCTTAATAGTGCTCTATAACTCATTAAAGGGTTTTTAGTGTGTTCGTGCAAAATAATTTCACGTTGCTGAAGGTGACAGCTTATCATGTAAACAACGAATGAGCAACAAAATGGCTACTAAATATATTTTTTCAAAATAAAAAACAACCTACCTCTTATCTTAGCACTAGCAAGTTCTTATTTGTGCCCAATTTCTGGCGCATTCAACCTCAAAAAAAATTATTTCCTGCAAGTGTCTACTATTTTATGTAGTTTTGTGTTTGGTATCCTTACCAGAGGTGTACACTTGGGGGTGGACTAACTCCCTTCGCTAAAGAAGATTGTCACACCACTAAATAATTAAGAAATAATTTTTTTCAGAATCAGCAATCAATTTGAAACAGAAGGTTGCATTTTTTTTCATAGAATGTATCATTTCCAAGTGGAACGGAACGGTGCACTTGAAGAAAAAAGTCATATGACAAAAAAGGTTTAATTCTTGTCCAAATATTTGCATTCATCTTCAGAACACCCCGTATCTTCTGATATTATTTAGTTGCACGAACATATCTCAAATGCCTGAATAATAAGTTATATGAGAGAGGTCTAAATATTTCCTCGGTACATGGCCAGAACTGACTTTTGACAACCAGCTCGTGCTCAGGATCTGAATTCATTTGGGGATTTGTACATCCAACTTTCATTAATCTCGATTTCGTGAATAAACAGACTTTTAGTCGATCCATCAAGAATTGCTTTTTTTATAGTAAAGCTTTCGTCTCGAAAAATGTCTCTTTTCGTTCGAATGTAGTTGCAGCTGTTCTTATATGTATTGTCGCAATTGATAGATGCAATTCTCGACTAACATTTATCCCTTAGTTCAGTTTTGCAGTACTAGGGTATGTTTCTCAGCACCATAACCAACATATTTTGTATCAGGGCGAAAATTATCCCACGATTAATCGTTTTTATCACTCAAATTCCCAGGTTTCTGATGCAAGGGATCTAATCTAAGCTGACTTGGTCTACAAAAGATTTCAGACACAAAATGCTAATTGAAGATTGCACATAAACTCAGTTCAGACTATAGGGATTCTCTTAAAATCAAAAGAAAGTAACAAAAAATAAAAGTTGCAGTGGAGGGAAGGATAGAATTTATTTTTTTAAACTTACGCCTGAGACTCAGGAGGATTTTAATTTAATAATTCTACTGATACAAGCCAGATACCCTGGTTATCACTTTATCACTTCATGAACCACGGCATTTCTTTCCTGTGTTAGCCGTTGCTATATCTTGTATATCACGTTAATTTGCGTTTTTGAATCTTTGTACTGTAAGAACTGCCACTGTCAATCTAATCCTAGAAAGATTTGTTGTCTGTTTTCAAGATTATCTTACGACTTCAAACAAAACAATGATTTCAAATAACTGTGAATTAAGGATTACGTCAAGGTTCAGAATGTGCACTATTGAGGTCGAATAATCTTTTTAGAAAATGTCAAATAAATAATGTAAGTTACTTTCTATAATTAGAAAACTTTTTCCCATTAAACCTAAAATTATGCATTGCCATTGAATGTAAAAATATAATTACTATTTACAGAATATGGTTAATTAAACAGTCAAACTGTAGCCTTTAATTATCCTGTAATGATGAAAAACAGTTCTACGAACTGTGATCGATAAACTATTGTAGCCACTAATTATAAGGAATATTATGTAAACATACCTAGACACTACTCTAAAAATATTAATTTTTCTAGATTATGGTTACGGGTCAAAGTACATAATTAAAAATACGGAAATCTAAAAAGGAAGACTAAAAACGTAGGTAATGCTTTAAGGTATAAAAATCTAAAGCAACAAGAAATGGGATCCATCTAGTCATTGCCTTAAAACTATAAACTAAAGCAGTAATAAAAGCATAAACTTTTACTAGCATCAAGGTGCCATTTTATATATAACATTTTTACGATACTAAAGTGTATTAGACAGACGTTCATGTGTTTATTAGAACACTTTACCAACCAGCTAAGAGGGGTTATTGCTCGTCGATGTCTAAATAAACTCATATAGTCAGTCGATGTATGAAAAAATTACTCTGACATAAGTAATCTATAACCGCCATCTTATATTAGCTGGAAATGTCAGAGCCGTGTCGGTCTGACGTGACACCCCCTTCATGAATATGGATGCAGCACTTTTATTTATGCTCGGCACCACCTAACATTACACACCAGGGTACATAACCGACCGACAACGTGGATAATTTTTCACATCCCTCTTAATATTTGCTAGATCATCCTGCGAAAACACGCGCGAAGACGACGTTCGCAAACAATAATAAAAAATTGAAATTTGCTATTTTATATTATAATAAGAGGAAATTGAAAATTTAAATTTTGGTTAGAATGACAAACCGAATTCCAATATAACTAGAGGCGTAGAAGGAAAAAAATTGTTGAACGATCAACGATATGGACGACTTGGTGAAAAACAGCAGTCGTAGCTGTTCCTCGACCATCACCATTAATAAAACTGAAAACACAAAATGAAGGATACAAAAACACGCGGCCTGGACGGTGACAGATACAGTAGTGACTTCAGAAACAACTGATATTTGTCACCATGTCAACGTCGTAATGGATCTTTAGGAGAAGACCGCGGAGGCAAAGTCGAGAACAATTCAAGGTTTTGTTCAGACTGATCGCAATTTAGAAAAACAAAACTGAGGGATTATTTTTAAAGCGTGTGCTACACCTACGTTCTCTCTGTTTGACATTCATTCAACTTTTTATTACTATTTTTATGTTAACGCGTCTCTCATCAATTAACTAAATTGGACGGAAGCCGAAACTGTCTAAACGTTCAAACACGCCCTAAAATTGAAATCATCAAAATCTACAAAGCTTCAGACAATTAAGTCGGAAAACACAGACGCCAAGTAATAAATCTCGTACACATGCTTTCGTTTCACTAGAAGAATCATGAATAAACATTCTTTTGTTTAGTGGATGCACCGAAAAGAGAGAGAAAGAGAGAAAAGGTTTTGAAGGCGAAGCGGCAAGTTGAAAACAAAACGACGAAGCAGTAAAAATACCACGTCTGGCGCGATCAAAACATCAGCTAAAGTTTCCAGATTCATTAGCGCTTCAAAGGACGCGTTTAAAAATCTATTGGAAGTTTAAAAAGAGGAATTTACAGGGGAGAAAAAAACTGCCGCCCGGCTTAACTGTTCCTGTGAAATCCCTCCGAAAGCAAACAAATATGAGTTTATTAGAGGCTTTTAGGCTTACAAAAGAAAATAAATCTACTTAACGCAGTGGGCTCCGCCGCGTAATGTGAGACGTCCTCTTTTATTTAAGAATCCCTAATGTAAATTGTACTATTACTTTTCGGTATAAATATTTGCCCATCTTTTAGCCTTTTAAATGTTGGAAAATTCCGACGACGAGAAGACGTAGGGAAATTCATAAAGTAATTTTTAGTGACATTTTTATTTTCTTCCGTTCTCCTTCTTTTAAACTCTTTTACGCCGTAAAGATATAAATTAGATTAACGTAAAAAAGGTGATGATAATTCGATTACTACAGGGCTGAGATCGAAAATGAAAAATTAACCACTGTATGACAAACAAATAAAATTTCAAATGAAACCTGTCATAGTACTGCCAATCATCGTAAAGATGTCAATTATTTCAAGTGAGATGGATGGAATATATTCATTCATTATTTACCACGAAGACTTTATATCTGAATTGAACATTTATCTGAAATATGAGCGGTGATAATTGAAGTTAATTTAGTAATTAAAACTTAAACTGAGTTTCAATAATAAACAATTGTGGTAAAAGCTCCTGACAGTATAAAATCTACGAAACCTGGTGTACCAGTACATTTGTTCATTAAGAGGTAGATATGATTCTCAATAATAATTCTTACACAATGTATTTCACGAATGGAGGAACATAGTATCTTCTACATACACAATTTTACGATATTAACAGATAAAAGAATAAATAATAACGTTCAGAACGAACTATTACATATTCCAAACCTAATCCAAGCTAACATAATGAAAAAAAGTAATAATTGAAATACTTATCGTTGCGTGGTCGAAAGGGTTGATTACACAGGTCTGCGTTGGTCAAATTGTTTGGAATCTAACTAGTGATTTCAATACATTTTTTGACGCCGAAAAAGGAAAAAATATTTCAAAAATTCAATCACGTAAGGTTTTTTCACAAATTGTGGTTTCTTGTTCTATCTACGAGGTGTGTGAGAAAAGTAATGAGACTGGTAACACTGCGGGAGATCTGGCAACGTTGTGTCTACCGGCCTGTGCTAAACCGGTTTGTTTATCGCTTCCACTTCCTCAGTCCGAGTTACAACTCCGTACAGCTAACACATTATTTTTGACAGCGCCATCAGTGAAGTTGTGTTTTTGTTGTGTGTTACAGAAATGGAGCATCGGAATTTAGAGCAACGTTGTGCAATAAAGTTTTGTGTTAAACTTGGTGAATCCGCGAGTGTGACTTTTGAAAAGTTGAAACAGGTCTATGGGGAACAGTGCTTATCAAGAGCACAAGTTTTCCGCTGGCACAAATCATTTTTGGACGGCCGAGAACACGTTGAAGATGAACCTCGCTCGGGGAGACCTTCAACTTCAAAAACTGACGAAAACGTTGAACGTGTGAGAGCTCTTGTGAGATCAGACCGTCGTTTAACAATAAGGATGATGAGTGAACAGTTAAATTTAAACACTTTCACCGTGCATCAAATTTTGACAGACATCATGACAATGCTCCGTGTCACACAGCAATTTCCATCAGTGAATTTTTGACCTCAAAACGCATTACTGTTGTTCCTCATCCCCCCTATTCACCTGATTTGAGTCCTTGTGACTTTTTCCTTTTCACGAAATTGAAACATGTCCTAAAAGAACGTCATTTTGGAACTCTGGAGAACATTCAAAAGACTGTGACCGACCAATTAAAAGCCATACCAGTTGAAGACTTCCAGCGCTGCTACCAAGAGTGGGAACAACGACTCCGCCGGTGTATAGCTGCCCAAGGGAACTACTTTGAAGGGGATAACATTGTTGTTTGAAAAAAATAAAAACTTTGGTTAGTATGAAATCAGTCTCATTACTTTTCTCACATACCTCGTATAGGCGTTAGCCTATTGTAAAGGATCGTTTTGTAAAAGTGTTATTTAAATAAACAATCATATTTTTTTTTTTAGTTATGATGATGCAAGAAGTTGATATTCTGAATATAAATATAGTAGAGTTATGATAAAGAAGTTAAAAGCAGTAATAATTTTATCACGCAACTGTAAGTACAACCACTTTCATGTCAATACATGTCTGATCTTTCCTGCTACTGCATGTCAGCCTCCTCATCACCACCATCTCTTCTGGACAAAACATTTAGTTCAGTACCTTCTTTACAACTGTGGTGTGCATTTGTGCAATTAGTATGTAAAAACTTCATTAATTTAATTTATATTTTACGAGTTTTTATTAAATTAAATTCCAATGGCATCAAGAGGCTGTGGCAATACGCCTGACTCTTTTTGCTATATTTGTGGAAACTGTACAATCAAAAAACAACAAAGACACATTACAGAATTCGTAAAAAAAGTATATTTTGCATATTTTGGTGTGAGATTAGGAGACAAAGACAAACCTTGGGCTCCTCATAAGGTTTGTTCAATATGTGTTGAAGAGAGACTCGAAACTGTTCATTGATTCGTAGAAAAGGAGTCTTAAAGCAGTTCTTCTGTACAATGGAAATAAATACGCTTCTTTACCAGTGGGACATTCTGTTCATTTGAAAGAGTGTTACAAAATTTTGAGCTACTTTTAATTAAAATTTGTTATAAGGATCAAGGTTGGACAATTTGTGGCGATTTAAAGGTACTTCCCTTGTTACTTGGACAACAAAGCGGTTACACCAAATATCCTTGTTTTTTGTGCGAGTGGAATTGTCGTGATAGAAAGCAGCACTATTGTAAAAAGTTGTAGCCACCAAGACAAACCTTAAAACCTGGTATGAAATACATTGAAAGATAAAGTTTAGTAGAGCCAAGCAAAGTTTTGCTTCCTCCGTTACATATTCAACTAGGGCCAATAAAACAATTTGTGAAGGCATTAAAAAAAGATGGAGAGGGTTTCAAGTATCTTTGCAGTCAGTTTCCGGGTTTATCAGAAGCAAAGGTAAAGGAAGGTGTTTTTGTTGGGCCGGCTAAAAGGAAGTTTATGAAAGATGAAGATTTTAAATCTAAAATGGAGGAAGCAGAAAAACAAGCGTGGAAAGCCTTTCAAGTTGTAGTTACAAGGTTTCTTGGCAATAAAAACGATGAAGATTATAAGAATATTGTACAAAATATGTTAGACAAATTCAAAAATTTAAGCTATAACATGAGTTCAAAGGTACATTTCCTAGATTCGCACCTGGACTACTTTTCCGAAAATCTTGGTGCAGTAGGTGAGGAACAGGGGAAAAGATTCCACCAAGATATAAGAGAGATGGAGAGGAGATACCAAGGAAGATGGAATGTGAGCATGATAGCTGACTACTGTTGGATGTCAAAGAGGGATGACCCGCTGCTAGACCACAGAAGAAAAGGAGCGTCGAAAGAAAACGAAAAAGATTCCATAAGGACTTGTAAGGACATAAATAGTATTTTACTGTGTCTTTATTATTATTATTAATCATATTTTAAAGCAATTTTGTTTTTTATACCACTTGTAAATAAATTCAAAAGTTAAATAAATATTGTATTGCATAAGTTTTTAAAAAAAATTGAAGCCTTTTCGTGAAAAATCCTTACGTGATAGAGTAAAATGGAGTTCATATTTGGATTCAGCACCCAAAAATACATAAGAATCAAGAGAGCAGTTACTTTCTGAAAAGGCAAGTGGTTGTGAAAACAGAATCTTTTCCGCGTATGATGAAAAAGTTTAAACGAATTATAGAAATTTTCCTAATTGAGGTAGTCAAAAATATGTTGTTTCTGGAAAACGATATCGAAACTCCCCGTTTACATTCCACATAGGGGTATTTGCATTAAAAACCTGGCCAAAAGTCGATTTCGTGGAATTCGTCGTATCCTAAAACGGACATCTACCTGAGATAGCTGAATAGGTGAAGAACATTGAATCACCCTTAATTTTGTCCCGAGCGACAACATGTACCAACATGCTCAGTCAAGATTTAAGATTGTTCATCACTTATCTGTTCTTCATGTTGCTTCGCAAAGTAAACTTTCGGTGATGTTTTTGTATATTTCTACGAAGGCAGGTATGTACAATCTGTTTTATAATTTTCAAAAACAATACTTAAGATTTAGTAGGAAATTAGGATATTCAAAAAGATATAATTTAATTGTTGGTGTTGTCGAGTAATCTTATAAGATTCGAAGGATTTTGTTATACCTCAGGATGCGTCCCGGTTTTTATTTATATAACATTTTACGAAGACTGAAGTACTTCGTAATAAAATAGGCTCGAAAGAATTACCATTTGCTACGCAAATGAAATTACGAGCTAAAGCCAAGGCAGATGCTGCTAATGCCATCAAAGGTTTAACATCTCCCAAGCGGGCAACTAAATATAAAAAAGCATACTTTAGTAGCCTACAAGTACAAACAGAGCAAATTACACCATTACAGGTTTTGTCCATGTTCTTCAAAGCTGGTCTTTCCAAAAGACAGTACGAAATAATCACAAGCTGTCAGAAGAAGTTATACCCGTGCTATTCTATTTTAAAAAAGGCGAAACAAGACTGCAATCCTAAACGCGAATCTTATCGAGTGACCGTTACTTGCGCTGAAGTTAATCTGCAAGATTTGTTAGACCATACTGTTTCACATTTGTTGTTACATCTGACAGAAGTTGTTCAAACTTTAAACGAAAAAGATGGCAAAAATTTAACTTTGATATGCAAGTGGGGATGCGATGGATCGCAGCAAGCGCAATTGAAGCAAAAATTCGAAAATTATTCCCATTCTGGCGCGAATATCTTTCAAAAGTTTCTTTGTCCCATTGCAAATAACTTGTGGCCCGGAAAACAAAAGAATAATTTGGCAGAACCCAGTTCCTTCTTCTCCATGATACTGTCGCCCGATTCGAATAAGGTGTCTTAAGGGAACCACAGATATCACAACAGAAGAGATTAATGATGTAGAAAAACAATATTAAGTTATTGACAACGACAAAAGTCAGTCAAACCAGCAAACCTTTTTGTGTTAAACGTATAATGATGCTCACTATGATCGACGCAAAAGTGTGTAATGCTGCCACTCACACCACATCCACTATGAAATGTTACCTCTCTGGAGGAACGGAGATAAAACAAGATTCTTTGCAATTTGGTTCATCTGTATTGCACGCCAGAATCAGATTATTTGAAGCATTGCTGCATTTTGCATATAAGTTACCGTTGAAAAAATGACAACTAAGAAGTGAAAGTGACAAAGACATTGCAAAATAAAGGAAGTTAAAGATTCAAGGCGAATTTAAAACCAAGATGGTTTTATTGGTAGATGTACCCAAAGCTGGGTTTGGTAGCACATATGACGGTAATACTAGCAGGTTTTTCCATAACCCAAATTTATCAGCTGAGATCACAGGTGTGGATTATCGTCTTATTTATCGTCTGAAAGTAATCCTAGAAGCCATATCAAGTGGCTACTAGATTTGACACTTACTCTATGGAAACAGCAAAATTATACGTAGAACTTTATTCGTGACAACCATTGACACCCACCCAACATAAAATACTCATGCATGGTTCCTTGGTAATAGAAAAAGCGCTACTACCGATAGGGCAATTATCAGAAGAGGCCGCCGAGGGGAGGAACAAACATTTTCGTTTTTATCGTCAAAATTATGCCAGAAAATTCAGCAGAGAATCGTGTAACCTTGATGTTATAAACTGACCTCTGACCCTCTTCTGACAGGCATGCGGCATGTACCAAGAAAAACAACAAAGCCATTTCTCAAAGAAACCCTTGAAACGCTTCTTTCTGCTGAGCCCACACAATCAATGGTTGGTGTTTCCGATGAAGAAGAATCGATAATTAAGACCGAGGAGTCTTCGGATGAAGAATCTTGGCTATCATCTTCTGGTTGAAAGTAATAACAAATAATATAGTTCATAGATATATAAATAGGCACATTGTTCAATCGTTATTTGAAATAAACGTTTTTTGAAAATAAACATTGTCATTTTATTTATTAAAATGTGTTCTGTATCATAATATAGTACGAAACACTGTTTAAATCATTTTATTTCAAAAAATAGTTTTGGCCAACTTTGAGAGGTAAATACCCCTATGTGCATCGTGAGAATTATCCGCACAGCCTTCAAGAGAACCAAAAATCCTTTTTACAGTTTTTGTCTTAGTTCATTAACACGAATAAAGAGGAGGTGGATAAAGAAACAACTTCAGAACCACAACATCATTGGCTTATGTTAATGAATTAAGAGCTGTAATAATGTATACCAAATTTATTTAGTTGGTTAAATGAAAATGAGTTTCTTTCACGAAAATACTTACAAACGCATTAGGTATTCATGGATTACCCAAATCTTGTATTCCTCTTATACAATTTAGAAGCAATTCAGATTTTGGAACTTACTATCTCAGTATTTGAAACAAAGATTTTTTTTTAAATAAAGATTGTAAGTATATCTAGAGCTTTTTTTTCCTAACGCTCCTATCTATAACTCGAATTCTGTCCTTTAGATTACATTAATATCCTTAGTAATATTTGAGTAACCCATGTAATTATAAAATTATAACTATTAGCTATCTATACGCAATTCAACATTTAATTTGAGAAATATATTGCACAAAACTTTTGTAGTTTATTCATAGCTTGAATCCCATTGTCTTCGCCGTCCTCTTCATTGTGATGCATGCTGAGATGCATTAAATTAATGGAAGGTGAAGAATTAAAATTAAAGAGGAAACTAGAAGCAATTCTTTGTCCTTCCATATTGCATATTATGAATGTGTATATTGAATTACAAATAATTTCCGTGCACAATTGTTCAGTTTTTCCATGTAGTTCTCTTTTGTTTTGAAATAATGAACTAGATTTATTTCATATATAATTTATTAAAGGATTGCGTTTTACATTCTTTACAGAGCTTTGTTCATATTATGAGGTTTAACATTCAATATTTTTTGTTTGCTGTAAACCAAACATTTTTTTTTGTTCTTCAGTTATACTTTATCATATATCGAAATCGGTTCGTTATAAAACTTGTTCAGCCCTTGGATAACAAACAACAAATATTCCATGTTTGTTCTGAGTATTCAATTTATTCCGTATGAACGTTTTTCTACATTTTTAAAATTGAATACAATACGAAAAAAAAGGTGTTTTTTGGTTTACATTAATTTCAATCGAATCAGACAAATTAAAAAAAACTGTTTACCTCTTCATAAAAATATTGTGCTCCAAAACTAATTAGACCTGTTATATTCATCATACTTATTAATGTAATTTTTCCATTTTCATTACGATCGTTGTTTGCTTAATTTTTTCCATTTGCCACTTTTATAGAATACTTTGATTTTTAAATCAGCAAAAAAAGAATTTTATTGGTTAATATCATCTCACTAATAACGAATAACATAAAGATGAGTTTTGTTTTTTCTTCTTCTTTTGTTCGGAATGTCCCAAGTGTGCGATATCGACAGAAAGAGAGAGTTTGTGAAGAAACATCGAGAGCATCACGTATAACGAAATTGCGGAGAATAACAGATATCAATGTGGGCTCAGATGGTGCGGAATGAAATCATGCAATTGGAAAAGATTAAAAAGATGAGCATTCATATGTCTTTTAACTCTGTTTGTTTTCGATAAAATGCTTTAGTACGAATTGAACGTCGACGTGCTCTTGAAAAGGGTTTTCCTACTGTTTTCATTTTTGTTTTGTTTGCTTCTTTGTGTATTGATGAGGTTTTTTTTATATCATCCGTTAAGCTCGCCCATTCGTGTTTGGGATTATGGAGTTTCGACAGACGTATCTCAAACGATGAACGATGGACTTTTCTGTCAATACGAATACTCTAAATTTTTTATGCAATCGGAAAAGTTGTTATAATATTATGTGTGTGCGTGAATTATGGATGGTTTTAAATGGGAAATGTTACCATTGAAATATTACACAAAAGGGAAAATAGACACGATCCTTTTTCGATTCTCGCCTGAAGATTAAATCGACTAAAAAGGAATTTAAAAGAATTCAGAGTTCGTCCCGCTTAATATGCATTTAGAGATACAGAACTGTCATAAAGTATAATGCCGTAACAAATGTAACTCAACAAAAAGCGATATGTACGTTTTATAGATCGAATATTATAAATTGAAGTATGACTATCTATATAAAAAATGAAACTTACACGTGTAAGATAGATAACTTGGGGTGCGTTTTAACATCCTGAACATTTTTAACAATATATGGATCATTCAAATCAAAACTATACAAAACACACAAAAAAGGATTGCAAGACTTATTAGTTAATGCAATAATAAAATATGGCGATTCTGTACTCCTGCTAAGATTTCAGCAAACGTTGCATCACCCAGCTTACTAATTACCTGATTTATGATTTTAAAGGTTTTCAAGGTTAATCGGATATTAGGTATCGAGAATGTACGAATGAATTTAAGAGAAAAGAAAAACTGTGAGACTCCAATCGTCACTTCATGTTCTGATTTTGTTGATAAAGAATTTAACGCAAACCTTAGAAAGATAGATGTCCTGTTTGTTAAATGTTTTCAAGCAAACAACTCTTTTTTTTAAAACATTGATAACGTTTTTGACTGCATATACTCAAAGGAGTAAGAATTAGGACTGAAAGAAAGCCTTACTGGATGGATCCGAAATAACATGAATGATAACAAGTAAACCTACAGAAAATACATCCAAGACTTAAGGGCATAGATTTCTGTCAATTATAGTTTCCTTCCATGATTGTTTCTGTGTCCTGCACGAAAAACCCTCGATCTTCGTACGGTACTGTGAGTACACATTATTTTGGAAGCTGAGAGAGCAAGCTAAGTAAAACTAAGCTCATTAAAAGATGTTTAGAATCTACTAAAGGTCAAGAGGGCGTAACAACTTTACTACTATTAATTTTGACAGTGAAACAGGACACAAAAATTAAACTCCGAACAAGCTATAGATTTACTCTCTTAGCACAGAATTGGTCCTTTACAAAAGTTTTCTGCACATTGACATATATTTGTATACTTGCCAAATGTGTCTACTTTTGAAATCTAAGACAGCTCTAAAAGTCAAAAAGATTATACAGGGTGAGTTTTTTCCGATGTTTAGTATGGGGATCTCGAAAACTAGCGGAGATAGA
>VTPC01090313.1:165933-200276 GCA_011009095.1 Ignelater luminosus
TTCCGAGATCCCCATACTAAACATCTAAAAAAACTCACCCTGTATATACACAGAAATGTCCAAAACGAATCCAGTGCTTTGATTTTCAATCTTTGTAGACAAATACATTTAAAAAATACCAGGTTTCAAATTTACTTTCTCGTTTTCCCGCAAAATAACCTTTTGTGATCTAGCTCTTTTTGAACATGTACCCTTCATATGTTTTACGCTATACTTTTGGAAGAATGTAAAAGAATTAGATGTTTCTGTGAGTGAAACCAGTGTGAAATACTTTTGATTTTAGGCGTGTCCAAGAGACTCATTCCATTTATAATTATACCAAGTTCATATAGTTTTACTGTTTGAGTGCTCAAAAAGTCATGGATTTAAATAAACTTAAAGCAAGTTCTTCAAGGAACAAGAATCTTTTACGGATAATTTCATTATCTGGTTATCTTCCATCTATTCAATTCTGATTTACCTAAATGACTGTTGGTAAATATATTAATAATAATCAGATTTAAGAAAGTAAAAAATTATTTCATAAATAGAATCTAGGGTAATTATTAATCGCGTCGC
Organism: Ignelater luminosus; assembly: GCA_011009095.1. Lineage (NCBI taxonomy): Eukaryota > Metazoa > Arthropoda > Insecta > Coleoptera > Elateridae > Ignelater > Ignelater luminosus. The sequence continues at coordinate 166,492 of VTPC01090313.1, forward strand.
GTACGCAAAGAATTCTCAAGAGATGTATTATCTACCAAGCCTGAGAGAAGCTTTTGTATGTTTACCACTTATTGGTAACAGATATAACATATCTGCGATATCTAAAATCAAGTTTCTAGACTGAATAGGATTTTACTGTAATTACATCGAGTTCCTTTCCTTGTTGGTATGAAGGAAACAGTTAATGTAAGAATTTTATTTGAGAATTGGAATGTTTTCATTAGTTATTCCCCACGTTAAGATACTTTCCAAAGGAAAATATCTGCAGGATATTATTTCAGGAGAAGATTGATTAGTTCATGCGTAATGCACAGCACATTCTTTATGTTTTTTCCCTAAGGCTTTTTGACTTTTAATTAATTATTCCACTTGGTTGTAGCTGCTGCAAATGTTTCTTCTGTATTGAACTGAACTTGCCTTTACAAGTACTCGTAGAAGTTTGTAGTTCAATCTATTAAGTGGATAATAATCGTTTTCTTGTCGCAACATAGTAAAAGCATGGAATAATAAACATTCAAAATATGAACTTACAAAATTGAATCTAACATACCTGTCTGGAAGTAATACATTATAAAACTTTATAGCTCTTGTATCTCTTCTTCTGTTTTAAATCTCAAACGGAATAAGCTCTACTTACAAATACCGCATTTATCATTGTCTCTAGTGTCCCGTCTCTTATACGTTTTATATAATATACGTGTGTGTGTGCATTTCAATGTGATACACGACGTCGTCTCTTTTTCGATTCACCGTATTTCTGTATTAAATTAAAATAAAGACGGAAGCTTGCCACGATAGTTTATATCCGTTTTTAGATCGAGTGCGCACAATAAATTTACTTCTAGACTTGGTATGTGGAACATTTGAATAGCAATTGCATTTTAGAAGAGAAAAGTGCCACTGTGTGTTTTGCGATAGCTTCATAATGCGTGTGCATATAAAGCGACGTTAATTCGCCTTCATAAATTACTACAGTTTTCCTGGCTTGGACGTTTGTTCCATTTTCCCCTTGAAGCTTAGTGTGAATAGTTAATTTAGAAATATGTTATCATTTAGTTAATAACCGAGTATAGTAGTTAGGGTAGTTTTTTCTCGCATAATAATGTTACTTTGTATAATAAAAATTAATAATGAAGTTTCAAGAATAAACTGTCAGAATTTTTACGACTGTTTAGTGCAAATATTTTTAAAATTTAGGTACCTAAGCCTGAAATATTAAAGACAAGAAAGTGCCTCCTGTTAAACTTTACTATCATGAAATAACGCATTTATTTACATTAAATTGAAATTTTCAGCTGTTTAGCTTTAGCTTTTTGGTTTTTTAAGCTAAAGTAGTCATATTGCGCAACAATAATAAATGCTTAAATTCCAATGTATTTTGAAAAGCTTCGAGTTTAACTAGCTTTTCGGTTCTATTGTAAAGCTTTTAATTACGTGCTTTAAAACATAAACAAAAGCCTAATAATGTAAAATCCTAGAAAATAAAAAGGTCTTCGAAAACCGGTAACAAATTTATTTAAATGTAGGGAATGAAATAAAATAAAACTAATTACCATCCTTTCACTCAAAGTATATATAATTATCCCAGGCAATAATAGAGGGCATTACACTTAAAATACCAAGGACGAAAGGGAAAAAATGAACGAGAAAGAAAAAGAAAAGCATTTTAAACGTTGAAGCCATTGCTTCACCCTTTTATATGTAAATACTGTATCCTGTTTCACAAACAACGCTGTTTAAAATTCACCGCAATGGTGCAAAGTTGTAAATGTAACACCCCTAACGTCTTATCTGCTTCCATAATTCAATCAAGAGCCGGCTAATCTTGATTTACATAAAATAATTAAGAAAACCGAACAAATACAGCTCCTCTCAGTTATACCCTCATTAGGAAAAGTAAACCGAACTGAGAAATATCACCCGGAATATATACGTATATATCCATCTACCCGAAGTTGTTACACCGAGAAGCTAAAACCTTCGAATAAGTTTGAGTTGATGATGATGGCATCGAGATTATACGAGAGAGAGAACTGGGAAGATTCGTTATCTCTTTAGTTTTGTCAACGAGAACCCTACATCTAAAACCTTTTAATAGACGAAAATTTCACTAGATTATGATAATCTACTTACTAGAATGGTAAGTAGCAATGGTGGGTGAAATGTTTCTGGGACGAGATTTAATTAAGCATCCAATAAAGCTGTTTACACTAAATGACATATTGCAGCATTTATGAATTTCAAAGAAATGTTTTTTAGCTAGAAAATTGTCATAAACTAATGTTGTTATCTCGACATTTTAGCTTTAATTCCAGTATTTTTACATTATAAAATGAACAAACAATTATTTTGTTGGTTAGATTCTTATCTGGTTGGAATTTCTGTATAATATGTCATAGTTGGTTTATCATGCAGGAAACAAAGTTTTTTTCTTGGAAAGACTATTTACCCATTAAATGTATGAAATACATTTACATAGTATGTGATAGGATACCCACACTTAAAAAATTCTGTGGAAGTTTCTTGAAACTAAAAAAGTGTTACGGTACATATTTATTAAAATTCTTGTATCAATTCTTGCATTCTTAAGAAAATTCCATGAAATTTCTGTAATTACTTGTTACTCGAAATTTCTAGCACGCACTACTGCATATCCAATATCTATTGAAAAACTGAACATTTTCAATTTGCCGTAAGAAAAACAAAAACAAAACAAAAATAAAATTTTTGTACTTTGCAGTAAATCCTTTTGTTGCAAACCCAAAATTAATTAAATGATAAAAAATGCCCGATGTTTTAAAATCTCTGCGAAATTTAGTTCTGTAGGACATAGAATATTGTACTTTGTATTTCGCAATTGGTGTATGTGAAGGATTATGTTAATCTAATTTTGGTCTTCATACTCATCCGCGCGATACATAATTCTGTTTTTCGAGATCAATCTTCCATTTTATAAATTTAAAACTGCATGACCGAACCTCTGATAATTCATCGATTACTAAAATAAATTCTCATTGTCCAAACACAACATTGCCTGATCTAGAGCTTCAAAAAATTTCCTACTCCAGGATCATTAGATAGAATATGATTAAATCGGTAAGGAAGTCAACGACTCCAACAATGTAATTCAATTTAAGTACGCATCTGTCTTGGATTCTACGTCATGGTGTCGTTTTTCTACATTTCTGTTTCCTGTAGCTTTTCAGCAGGAGCGTTGTAGGTGTGCTTTTAACTTTAGGGCGACCGGCTGGTCGTGTACAGGAGCTCCCGTGTCCGGCAACTTTGGATAGCAGGAAGGACCGAGCGGTCTAATATGGATACTGTGGAGAATCTCCCCACCCGGCATTACCGACTTAAAATCCAACTTTCCTATGTACTAATTAAGCTATCCTTATCGATATGTGGGACACACCACACACTTAGACATTTTGCATACAGGCGGCCAAATTCATAGCGACGATGCTGCTCGTATTCAAAATCAAATCTAAAAGACAAGAGCAAATTAAAGTTCAAGGCAAAAAATTTCCATTAGCTTTTAGTAACATTACGTACTAGGCGTTTACAAACAAATTGAGTTTGTTTACACGTTCTCCATTCTTCGAAAATTTGCAACATCCATTCAAGAGTACTCTGTAAATAATCTCTTTGCTCATTCCAAACTTACACAAATATATTCAAAAGTTACAAGAGCAAAAAGCAAAGACTGCAAGAATCTAGACACGAACGAACAGGATGTCTTTGTGACCTATTAGAGTTCAAAGACCGTAGAACAAAAAGCCTGATGTAATATTAAATTCAGCAACTCTGATTGGTTTCTTTTTTTAAAATTTCGTTTCTTGAAAACAATAGGGTTTTGAAGAACAAAGACATATTGGTATCCTCTCCGACGGCATTCGGTGAATGCAAATCCGGCGTCTTTTTCAAGACACTTTATACTGAGCATAGTGAGATTTCACGTAAGAATTTAGCGTGAGTTGGGAGTAACATCAAAATGTCTCTATACCTTAAAACTCATTGATCTAAAAATCCTATGTAGAAGAAAAACATGTAAGCTAAATGTTTGTGGCTGAAGCGTTGGGATGCGTTTCTCTTGGATCTCATGTCTTCAACTACTCGTTACCAACTAGAATTTCACTAAAAAATGTTTCTTCTTTACTAATCTGTCCTTCAAAATTAATTCAAACGTGTGTTTGTACATTGTTTTATTACAAACAACTTTTAGTTCCGAAAGTCAGACATAGCATTAGTGAATACAGGGGGTAAGTAATATCTAATGCATGTTGCATGCTACAAAAGTGGCATTAAAAGAGCTTTAAACTAAACTCTAATAAAAACTACCAAGCGTATCTACAAAAGGAAGAATTTGCAAGGCGACAAGAATAAAAGAATATGAGACTACCAAACGGCCTTGTTATTCCAATTTTGTAGAAAACTTTCATATGTGCCTTCTTTCCTATGAACCGTTAGTTTCCTTCTCTTCTTTGCTACTTGATCTCTCCTCTAGGTTAGTACCTAGTACCTATATAAGCAATAAAGGATTTACATTATTGCATCTTATGCAACTACGGCGGGCAAAAAGCAGCGTATCGGAAAAGCAAAGACACTTATATAGAAATGCTTATGCTTATAACCTGCCTAGGAAATAGAAAGAAAAGAATGTAGGAATTAATATTAGTCCAATCCAAAAAGGCAGAAACATTATAAAGAGAGGCACTAAAAAATGCGCCTTTAACCATGTAAACGAAAATTCAGAAATGAACACACAAGAACAAAAGTTAACATTTCTCCAATTCAATGAAGAAATCTACAGAAGAGGACAACATAATGGTGAGGATGAAAAATCCAAGGTTCCCAAACAGGTATTAAAATATAAACCGAAAAAAGAGATAGATACAGCAAGGTCATGGAGAAACTGGTGATTGTGTAAAAATTGCCATAGAACAGTAATACATACATCAAAAAATAATTTGTGCATTGGTAAACAAATAGCGAGATTTACTAAAGAATCTTTGAAATAATCTCATAAATAGATTAGTTTGCATTCAAAATTGAGCTACGCCGCTTAAGCTAGGAAAACAAATACTAGAAGAATATAAGAGAGCCAGTTCAGCTTGGTGTAAGCCCCAAGATGGACAAATCTAGAAGGAGGGGCGAGCTTTTATACCAGAAAGTGTGGATTATCAAATTTCTCTTTCTTCTACGTTAGAATAAATAGATAATAGAGTTGAAATCTGACACTCTGATCTGTATAGTGGCTTGTCTCATAGTGGCAAATACAAGACTCCTAAGGAAAACAAGAGGCCCTAACGGTACGGATGTCCAAGGAAGTTGATCATATATTTATTAGATAAACCACAAGGTAAGCATGTAGCTAACTCGGTTCGATCTGGACTAACGAGGTGGCGATGGTGATATCGTAAACTTACAAGGGGAGGGCACAGTGAGTCCGTCGCCGATTTAGATGAAATTTCTACTGGCGGTTCTATATCGAAAATAAGTTGACATGTATTTTATCGTTTTTCTAAATTGTTCCATGCCGTTTCTTCGTTTCGTTGTAAATTCTGTTCTATCCTTTTTTCTAGGGCCTTTATTGAAAAACCTCTACACACAGGTCTAATATTTCTCGATGTAGAAACACCCATAAAAATTCCATTAAAATCGGTTAAGACAGCTGGAGCAGCGCCAGTTTCGTGAAAGTGAATTTTAGCCATTGTTTTCGATGTAGAATGCCAGTAAAAATTTCATCGAGATCGGCGACGGACTCACTGTGCCTTCCCCTTGTTAGTGAAACACCCTGCGAACTCCTATAGACATAAGACTTTTTACTGTTAGCTCCTTGTTATATGTTCTGAGTGAACAAAAGATTAGAATAAACTTGATAAAGGAATACAAACGTTTCTTAAGTTATTCGGTATCAACCACCTGCAAAAAGAAACAAACCCTAAAACACCTGAAAGGATAATGACAATCTTTAGAGGGTGCTAATAAGAACGAACCAAGTAAAAGTTTACCAATGGTCTACATCAGTTTGCTGGAGATTAAAAAATTAATAAAACAAGGATGTGCTACTACGTAACACAAATTACAATGATATCTGGCCGAAAGACTTACCAAGTAGCTGAGACCCCTCATTAATTCTAAAGTCCTGTTATTTTCGTTTCTGATGTCCAGGTGAAGTAATACTGCTTGATAACCACCCTACAACTTTCCCATAAACAAAAATGCTAGAAATAATGCACCCCAAATGACAAAATGCACGGAAGGTAAAACCCCTTTTAATTGGGGCAATTAAGATATTCATTCTTAGGTGGAGGAGGGCAGAATGATGGGAAAATAAGATTTGATACGAAATTGGCAATTTCCTAAAAAGTAGTAACCACTACAATTGCAATAACAATCTTATAAAGCTCTATTGGGACATTCATAAAAAGGGTGTGAAAAAACTCTCCTGAGAAATTTTGCCCAATTAAAAAATAAACTTTCGAAGGTATCGTTTTCCAGTCTCTAGTCATATTTGCTTCCGATTCTGAAGAAAAATCATTGTGTGTCAAGTTTAACTAAAAGTAATCAAAGAATTCTTCTACTTGAATTAAATAATGGGCGACATACGACAGTAGGCTGCCGAAGATGGCCTTTCACGTAAGCTCGAAGAGCAACCATAACTCTTCCCCAAAGTCTAAAAATCTTATAAATATTCACTGTTGTTTTTACCGTAATTGTAATATTCGATATTTTAAAAACCTGGTCATGTTCTTTATAATATGGTGCATACATGCCAATTTTGCAACATCTTGTTCTCACTATTATCATAACTCGTGTTTGATCTCTAGAATTCTAGTTTCAAGCTGACCAAATTTAAATTTAAACACTTTATTGAAATATTTCAACTTTTGGCTGTTGGGAAAAATAATTTTTGAGAGCCTGAATTCGTTAGGGACCACTAGCGCCGAGTCCGCACCTGAGCTCCCCGAAAAGATCGTAAGATCTAACTTGATGTTTATTACATTTGCCTTTGACTTCTTTATGTGCACTTTTCAAATATGTCTATGGTATAAATTTAACGTTTTATAGAAATCGAGTTTTTGCATTTTTCATTTTATTTATTAGAATCTTATTTAGCAACAAAATAATATTTAGTGACAATGAGTTACTTGTAATTGCTTTAGTAGGAACTCTAGTCTAAATTAATCAAGCGATTGTTTAAGGTTAATTAGTAGTACTCGATTTCCAAAACTACTTAAAGTACCTCTTTGTCATCGAAGTCTAAAGACGTTTAAGAGAACATTCTACGGTAAATACCTTAAGTATTTATCATGAAATGGTTTTACAGAAACTTTTGTTTAAAAACCGTATTTAACGTTGTCTACTACATCTTTCGAAGAACAAGGTGTTAATAGCGTCCTGGATAAAAAAGAGAATTCATTCGTTGCTGCCCAAAAATAAAAAGCAGAATGGATTCATTTAAGTAATTAAGTTGAAAATACCTTAGAGATTTCCCCCAGACTCACTTGAATCGTTTTGGTAAGTATGCTACTACTAGAAATTAAATTTGCTCAACTCTAGAAACTTATTGTCAAATGATTTCCACTACGTAAAACACGCCAGGTAAGTTTGGGGATACCATTTGCGTTTTATGCGTTAATTGTTCATTAACATTAATTTCATTAGCCCACTGTTGTAAGTTGTAACCTATAGCTATTGTAACCTAAAAATATGCGCATTAATTAAAACTCGCTTCCATCAAACATAAAACTTCTTGTATATAAGAATTTATGCTACCTAGAAAGTAAAATAAAGATTTCGTTAGAATTGTGGCGTCGAGCACTTTTGGAGCTGTATACTCCAGAATGTTGGAAGTTTTAGAGATTTTAATTGGCTAAAATGCATTTTGGCATCCTAATGAATAGTTAACTAAATTAATTTATTTAAATTAGTGTAAGATCAAACTAAGCGAGAAGTTCTGGTGCTATGTAAATAAATTAAGTAATGTAAATTCTGGTATAAACTGAAGTGCGAGTCAAGCTAACGTATTCAGGGCACACCCCAAGTTTACTAAGTTATGTACACCTACTTGTGTCCCCGTTTTGGCGACGTGTAGTGCGAGTGTGTGTATACTATATACATATGTATATATGCATGCGTTCGTGGTGTATTTATGTGTTTTCGTTTTCTTTAAAATTAAAAAACACATTCGCTTACAAAGAAAGATTGTTTGAGAACAACATCATTCATGTTGTGAATAGGAAAAAAAATGATAATAATGGTAAATGTCATCGAGAAGCCCATTAACGCCACTAAGAAAACTGTCAAATATGCAAAAAAAAACTCGAATGCTGCTTGCTTTATTTTCTAGAAGGAAACTCTCGCAATATTTATAAGACGTTCTGCTACCACTTTCCTTTTAACATCATCCTCCCAAAAAATGCAGAATGCGCAAATTCATAAAATTTTTCCTATATCTATTGTCGAGACACGTTCTTTTGTATGTGTGCTACTAAAAGGAAGATCCTCCAACGAGCATCTTAATAACCAAAGGAACTATGAAACATTTTCCTATATTATGTTATAAGGCGTATTAATATTAAAGTTTTGTAATATAGTGATACCCGTACTCCAGCGAAATATATTGCGTTGTATTTATACCTTAACTAAGAAAATTTATATTGATGCAATTTAATTATACGTTGTTTCAAAAGAGTTTAATAACACATACATTTTGAAACACTTTCGAGAGTTAGTTTCAATTTAGTTAACTTTGTCATTATGAAAAATTTAACGTTGATAAATGGCACGCTTAACGTGACAAAGCTTTTACAGACATTAATATGCGAAACGGCTGAAATGCATACATGCATAAACAAGCATAAACAAATCATACGTCCATTCCTGAATTTCCACTGGTAATAATATTAGCCTACAAAGGCGTATGCAAATCATATTTGTATGTCGAATTTCTAGCGCGAATGCATCTAGTTAATCCTGAGATAAACCATTATGTCAGTCATTTGAAACCATGTAATGAAATTATTGCCCAATATCAGACAAAAAATAAACTGTACCTCTTTATGCAGTGTACATGTACACTCATGCAATAAAGAACGCCACATATATAATATTATCCGTATAGAAGAGCAAATAAATCACTGTATTAATATTCCAAAGAGGGACACTGCCAAAATTCGTGGAAAAGATAAAACAAAACACACATTACGTTACGTAAATCGCTTTTTTGCACGACCGCCTGTAAAGTTGGCGCTTTACAACTCGTTGTCAATGTCAAAAGTTGGCAATTATAAACATTTTCTCCACTCTGAATGAGGTGCCTTCGAAACAAGTGGTTTAAAAGGTTCAAAGGCCTCTTCAGGCGATAAAAACGCATTTTATTTTTGATTTTTGGAAACAAAAAGTCATTGGCGATAAATCAGATGAACATGGGCAATCAGTCATTAACATGATGTCAAAAAGTCTACAGTTCGTTGTGCTGTATGCGCACTCCTATTGTCATGATGAAGAATGATTTGGTTTAAGTTGTTTCTTCTCGTTAACGTGACGTTAACTTCTAGTAACGTGACCCCGTTTTTCGAAGAAACAAGCAACCATTTTTTCGAAACGCTTCGTGAATGCACCACTTTTGTTGGTTTTGGTTCACTTTGAAATACCCATACAGTCGACTGCTGTTTAGTTTCAGGCTTGAATATATCACCTGTTACGATGTAATACGCAGAATTTGAACTACCAATGTAGAACGTTTTGAGCATTTGCTTGCACCAATTGACACGTGCCTGTTTTTGGGCATCTGTTAAATTGTGAGATCCAACGATTGCAAAGCTTCCTTACATTTAAATGATCGTGCAAAATCGAATGTATTTGTTTCGCCGCAATGCCTAAGAATGCTCTCACTGTATGTCACATGCCGATCTGCTTTAATCATTTCACGCATAGCATTGATGTTTCTCGCGACACCAGAGGTGCATGGACGACCTTCGTGAACATCGGCATCAAACGTTAGTCTTCCACGCTTGAATTCTGCGAATCATTTGTAAACTTTTGGATTGGGGCTTCATCCCCAAATAACGAACTAAGTTTTTTCACATATTGTTGTGGTGTTAACCCGTATCGAAAACTATAAAAAATCATTGATCTAAAATCACGATCCAATACTTCTATTTTGTTCACAAAATAACTTAGTTAAATTCTGTTAAAACCAACTGCTTGGTTTGAATTCAAACTTAACTGTATTATTGGTAACAAATATCAAATTCTACGAATATAACAATTGCAGAACGCTGTAAATACCAGGAGTACTTGATTCCGCGAATATTAGCAGTGCCCCTCGTAGTAAGGAATAATCAAAAAGAACAAAAACAATTAGTTTTCGAAGAGAAACTGTCAATACGGGATTGAAGTCACTTTAAGTTCTGGTATTTTGTTTTAAATTTAAAAAATTCCTCTTAAGGAGGATTAAATCAGGTTTCAAGAAAGCTTCAGAAACTAAGGCTTCCCAAAACTCATAGTAAGTTTCGTATCGAACTGGCTTGAAAAAGAACTTTTTTCTCTTATATAGGGCAAAATCGCATACATTAACTCAGATAATGAGAAACACGTGAAAGTTTGAAATCAATCTTAATTTAATGATGAAAATAAATTGACTAGTTCTATACAGATCATAATAGTATATTATTCAACGAGCACATAATGTCCATTATGTGCGAGTCGAATACGACGTTTTATCTACGATTCTAACACTTCTGAGAAAGATCTGGAGGTGGATTCCCCTGAGGGAGGCGATGTCCAAATTCTTGAATATGTAGAAGTCAATGAAAGTAAACAATCTTCACAAAGAGAGTTTTAGGCCTGGAGTACAAGGATCCTCTGAAGACGATGTCCAAATTTCTTTTCTAAGAATAAATAGTTTGAGATTATAACAATTTCTTTGTTTATATCTATAAATAGGCAACCAACAAAACACCGCCAGTGAATAAAATCCATACAATTTTATGAGTATGATTATATCCCTATGGTTACGCGTATAACGACTATATTATTGAAAAGTCGTAGATAAGAATTATCATGCGAGTTCCCTACTTTTAATGTTATCACATAATGTAACAAAAAGTGTGAAGGCTGTTACACCATTTAACAATTTATAATAAATACTCATGTCAGTAATTCTTAACAATAATCAATAATAGTTTTTCTAACATTTTATATCAAAACCTGTCTCACACACACAAGATCGTTAGATCAATGAAAGTCGCAACTATTTTGTTAGATTTTATAAATAAATGTAATTTTTTATAGAAATTAAAATTAAAGGGATGTCTCCAGTTTCTAGTCGAAAACCAGACTGACTCAGACTATCCATGTATTTACTTCATATACGATTTGACGTAATAGCTATATATTTCTTTGAATATTAATTATAGTTCTATTGGTAATGAACCATTTAATTACCCAAACGATCATGGGCTATTGGAAACATTTTTATGGCCGTATTTATATTTTAGTGGTGGATACAGGAACAAATGACACGTTTTTACTAAAATAACATCATAAACCTAACATTGAAAATACTGGAAATTAAATCTAATAATTTCGTAATGTGAAAACTGAAAATAGATAAAATCCGACCGTAGAACATCTCAACGTGGTTCTTAGATTTCCACCGTGAATAATATTATGAACTAGATAGAATATACTTACTTAATTATTTTGTTAATTTCGTACGACTTATCTTTCCTGTAGAAACGCTCAAACTAATGAAAATCGAACTTACTCTAAACAAATTATTTTTGCTCGCCCAACTCTATTAATTATTTTATAATTAGCCCAATTTATATGTGGCGTAATTTGAAAGCTCTCCACAAAATCGGAACATACATAAAGCTTTAATAGTTCAAACGTAATGGTAATCATACTTACAAGTAGTAATTAAAATCGAATTAAATCTTCCATCACATTATCCGTATAGCTAACCTTCCATCGGGGTATATTTAGAAAATTAAAATTGTTAAATCACTGAAAACTTTAATTGGGAGATCATTACGCCTTGAAACTTAACATTAACAACATAAATGTTGAAATTTTTAAATTCAACCATTAATTTTATAACCTCAACTCTAAAAATGCGAGCAAAAAATTTTTTAAAGTACCTAAATTAAATCTTAATTTACTTTTTTGAATGGATTTCAAGCGGCCCGCGAGACTCAAAGTTCAAGCAATGAAAAGACCACACATATACATAGGAGATAAAAATTCTTTTGAAAAGATCCCTAAAAAATAGCGGCCATTTTGTAACAAACCCTTTAGTTTGCTGAACGCACTGATTCTGCAGACCTTGTTATGATATATGACCCTTTTAACCGAATAAAAGTCTACCCTTTACTCTGGTCTTGGTCGACAAAATGACAAGGTCATTTTTTATGCTCCCACAAATGTTTTCGAGTGTAGAAAATAAAGTTATAGGTGGTGAAGACATTTTGTTCTTTGTGTTTACTACCCTCAAACAGAGAGAAATTTTCAGAACAGGAAGAGCAGAAGAAACAAAAGCAAAAACAAATTTTTGTGGCTATTACCAAAGATTACAGAAGTAGGAAAAGAGCCAAATGTGATATACAAGCGAGTGCTGGATGGAGTAATATAAAAACAAAATAATTAGAATAATTACTTAGGGGACATTCTCCTAATTAATAAATGCCGTGACCTCGGTTTTTATTGTTCGTTTTCCATAATGTGGGGATGGTTTATCTACAAACGCGAGTTCATAAGCTTGTAAAAGCACCACGTAATGGTGTAGTGCAGTCGAGCGCTATCATTACTATTATTTCTGCACCAAATACTTTAAGACGCGGAAAATAATTACCTTTATTCGCTGGATGTGTTTTCAAAATAAAAATATTTTCCTCCACGTATATTCTTCGTCATAAAGGAAGCTTTAATTGGTTTGAAAAGGAATTACGCAATCGTGAACACAGAAATCCCAATCTGTTGTTTTCTCTGGAAAAGAAAAACATCGAAAAACATTTTTAGGAATAGCATAAAATGCAGCAGCACATAATTTTATATCAAAGAAAAATATACAAAATTTCGTGCTCCGGGGTTTCTGAAAGCACTGAGGTTGCATTATGCAACAGCGGTAAAAAGAAATAAAACTGCAAAACGTTAACAAAACACGGATAAGGGAGAGAGAGCCACTCCAAATAGAAATCAATCGAGATTGAAGTTTGAAAATACAAACACTTCAAGTTGTTGTCTGGAAAGAACAAAACCCAATAAAAATAGTAAAAAAAAAAGTCCGGGCAAAACCTTCCATTTCTTGCGCTACATTTTGACGGTGTTGTTGAATTTTCTTCGCGTCATTGGGACTTGCACTTGGACGTTTCGCTCCGTAGCCAATATCAACTATCGACAGTTTGATATAGCAACACGTAGAAATGCTGTTTGTATTCTCGCGAAAGAAAATGATACTAGGGATGTGATAAAGTATGCGGGTTATTGTTTTACATTTCTTTCTATGCGTGCTTGTATCAAATTGAAAAATTCTTAGAACATTATTTTAATCAAAATAAATGGAAGAAATTTAGATTGTTTAGGAATTACGGATTAATTGCGAAATAAATGTGAAAATGAATTTAACACATCTTTGAAACAAGACAGATAACGGATAAAACTGATGAAACAACGAAGACTTTAAAGCTGATGTGATTCAAAGAAATAACATTTCCTTAAGCTTTCCCAGATTAGAAAAGAAGTGTATTAAAAACGAAGCATTGCTTATCCGATTTGTCTCGAAGCATTAGTAGACAACAAAGTAATGATATCTTTGAGAGCTTTAAAGTAAGAAAGTCCAAAAGAAATTTATTATTTTAAGAAAAGGTACGTTTATGTACTTACTTTATGTATTAATGTTTAAACAGAATTCCTTTTGAAGCTGACATTAAGAATCTTGAATAAAATATATACACAAATGGTGATTTATAGATTAAATAGTTTATTTTTATACTAAAAGCTACCATTATTCTAACATTTATTAGTTTATGTGCCTTAAATCACATAAAATAGTATACACTGTGATAGTTGATAAATATGAATTTACAATCTATCAACAAATATATTATTTTTTATTGTTTTCAGGGTATTATAATCGTGCATTGAATTATCTTATACTAGATAAATGATAAAAGCAAAATGTACGGTTTGCTATACTTCAATGCATGAAACTCTGAGTTTGATTAATATAAGTTTGACTACACATTGTTTAAAAGAAGTTTTCCAACTGCTGTTTTCTGTTGAAAAAATTGTTATTTTTTGTATTTCTTAATTTGAATCTTGTTACACAAAAGAATAGTAGTTATCTACTATTTTTAAATAAGATAATAATAAGACTAGACCTTCAGTTATAATTTGCTTTAGTTTAACACATGTTATGGTACATCTCAAATTAATTTCGACAGACATTTTAAGTGGCAATAAACATCTTCTTTAATGCTATTAGTAAACCCCTGTAGTCCTTTTAAGGTGGTTGTAGGTAGGCCTAAATAAGTAGAATTTTCCAAGGATGTGTATATTACTAAAAGTGTACACTCGATTAATCTAAAAACACGAGTATGGCCTGCAGCGTACGGTACAGCTACGAATGAACTATACTAGATATTAAGGAAAACTAGAATTTCTTAGACCATTTTAACACGTAATAATAAATAAACGGACTTTATTTTAATTATGTATACTAGACATCGCTAAGAATTTATATCTCATCGTTACCATACATCAAAAGAAAATACAGCAGTATATTGTCAAAAAAAAACTTTGAGTATATTTTTCCCGAATTTTAAACTAGCGCTGTATCATTGGTCTATTCTTGACCGGTCCTGATCTCGAATTGGCACATCTTAAACCTAACTGGCACGCAATTGGGGCATTTCTTGGCACACATTTAAAACCTATATTGTGCATTCTTGTTATTATGACCTAACCTTTGTAACACCCATCAGTATTAGAGTAAAAATTGAATATTCAGCGTTTTCTACCGATTGGCTACATAAGTGCGAACAAGATAGCTCAAAGGAACTCTTATCACCGACGTAATCAATGCATCAATGACCTGCTACATGAAACTGTTTAAATAATCCAAATCAAATTTGGACAATGAAATCCCTCTGTTGTATTTTTGTATTCACAACTATACATCGCACATACGAATATTTGTAATGAAAAGTTGGCCAAAATTATTTTTTGCTGTTAAATTACTTAAAATGCTTTCATCCACTAGAATATTATGTTTTAAGAAAATAAAACACATTTTTTTAAAAATAATTAGATACATACAGTGCTTTTGTAAGGTAATGCATAAATTCTTTAAAAATTCAAAAACGAACTCTTAGGAAAAACGCTCGGACCCATCGATTTTTATTTTTAAATGCGTATTTCTATACAAAAAATATTTATACAGGGTGAGTCACGTAGGAGATATGACGTCATCGGTATTTTTTTAATGGCAATCCCTATATTTTATTACGGAATTTAAAAGAGCACATTTTTTTACATACGGTAAGGTAATTATGGGTATTGGTCGTATCAAGAAATTTTGAAGAAAAACGATATCAAAATTTCACAATATCAAATTTACTGGTAATGCAAAATTCAAAAGACAACTAAATTAAATGTTCACATTGTGTACCATTGGCAACCTGACAGTAACCAAGACGACGAAAAAATTCTCTTTGAATTTTGTCAATAACTTCTGGAGATATAGGACCAGTGAATTTAGAACATTAAAGACAAGAATTTGTCAAGAAATACGACGAAGGGTTTGAGTGTTACTCGAATAAGCCTTTCTATATATTTAGTTGCCCGTTTAGGAGATTTAGTCATGTCTTGCACAACTTTAAAAGTGTCTGTTCTTCCCTCAGTTCTTAACTTCATTTGAGCAGCATAAGTTAACTCCTTACTGCTTGTAATAGTGCTTCGTTCACTTGATTCCCTAAAACTCTTTTTCGGATGTCCTAGTTCTTGTCGACTCCGTGGTATTTTAAAAGTGCCTCTTATCCAACTCCCATTTTTTTTCAAAAATAATTCTTTTATGTAATGCGAAGAAACCCATCTACGCTTAATTTCGGTTTTTAAACGAGACATAGCATTCTTGAACTCTTTCTTGTTCCCAGAAGTATATTTTTCGCGTTTTGCCAAAAAAGTTTCGGCATATTGTAGTTTGCCATTAATGTCACTTTCATTAGATTCCTGAATTATATCAAAGAAACGCTGCCGAGTCATTACTTTGACTCCTGAAGGTCCTAGAATAAATAAAAAACCAACAAAATGATGCAGATCAAAATTAACGGTTTTGGGGGTAGATTTATATTAAAGTTAATAACTCAGTGATTTGGATCAAGTTGGAACTAATATTAATATTGAGTGATATTACAATGTCTGGTCTTTATTGTAAAATAAAAAACAACACCGGGAAATACCCGGAAGTGTAACAAAACCTATCAAAAAGTTTGATGTCACATGAAAAAAGTACAATTCTTTGCATTATCTTTTAAAACCGTTATGGGATTTATAATTTAATTGCAAAAACTATAATAACATACATACTGAAATACACTATACATACCTGTTATCAGAATCCTCCGTAATACACAAATTTATAATGTTACGCATAAAAAGAAAATACTAATTTCAAAATATAGGTATTGCGACACATAAACTCAAGTGTTTTGTTGCAACTAAATAAACCGTCGACTTTGGGCTTATCTGACGGGTACTGCAAGTGCTATAAGGAGGCGGTTTTTCTACTGAAAATGTTCCTTAACACCTTAAGATTCATATGAGATATTTCTTGCAGCAACAATAAATTTTATAATTTGACCTTTTGGCCAACTTTTGCATGTAAATACCCGTATGTGCATCGTACAGTTTATCACTGTCATGCGAAATAAATAATAAACAAGATGAGGAATGGAAGTGCAAACAGTAACGTCTCAATCGCCAAAAATGAAGAAAATGTTACTAAGAAACGCTTAGAATGTAAACGACGGATTATAACTGCTCGTACTGCGTCATTTTCATGCAAAGCCACCCCATTCCAAAATTCCTTCTATTTTTATTGCATTACTACTGAACTCTTAAAGACTCAGACGACAGAAAATTTGATCTTTAAAGAAATTCCAAAAATGTCTGGATCCCTCATAAGTAAGAGTAGTTTAAATGTCTCACATAACCATCATGCTTCTAAAGCCAAATAAGTAATTACGTCCTGATTTTGGCATGATTAGTTTTTCTTTATCTGTGTGTTGAAAGGTTTTCTCCAAAGAGTAGTTTTTGATGCATATATCTTTTGTATGTATTAGTAAAAACCATCTTCAACAACGATATCTCTGTGTAAGACTAAATTCTTATCTATCTCTCCTCAATCTTAATTTGAGGACTGCTAATTAAATTTGAAGCTCAGCACCTATCGATTCTTAAATTAATAAAAAGTTTTGGTAAGCAGATGATAATCACTGTATCATCTTTGCTTTATCTATGACTCAAATATTGTTTACATACCATCTACTTCATATATAGTTTTTTGTTCTATTTGATGCACGTATGATAATATGCTATTGGGATTTCCAATTAAGAATTTCTATCCTATTATTGTCAATTAGATGTAAATCCCATAAACTATGTCTTACAATCAATTTATGCAGCAAACTTTCTTGAAGCTTTTGTGTGTTTACCGACAAGCTTGAAACGCCATGTTTAATAATTTCTTTGGAAAGAGTATGTAGTATAAATGGAAATGAACGTACATACCATAAAACAGCAAACTGAATTTTAAGTAGCTTTTAAATGCGAAACTTAACCTCTTTATATGCATCTATCTACGGTGCTGCATTCTAACCCTCAATAGATTTAAATTTACCTCTTATTGACGTTTTCATTTAAATACTTACCTCCGTCAAAACAGGACAGAAAAAGCTTTTCCAAGTAAATTACGGGGCAAGAAATTATTTCACCATACCTAAATATTTATGCAGTAAATGTTAACAGTCCCAATCTAAAAATCTCCAATTTATAAGATGAAGTTGCCTTGTACACTCAATTTAAACTTTCAACATCTTAAGGTTGAATGTTTAGTTTTAGTATTTACTTATCTTCAAGATAAAATGTTAATTTCCCGTTTGACGAAATATAACGTGTGTTTAAAATGAAAATGTACCTACCATTGTGGAACTAAGATTAACTTGTCTAACAAAACAGTTAAAACAGTTTGCACATAAATTATTATCAACCCATTAAAATCGTTTTATACTCCCCGTTCCTATTTAGAAAACGTGTCTACTGTGTCTCTATTTGATCACAGGATTCACAGGACAACAGTTCCTTCTGCTTGTACCATCTCTACATACTCTCAAATATTTGGTTATGAATTCGTGAGTATTTGCCTACCGAAAGTTGTAGCGTGGTTTCCATTACGTTCGCTTGGACAAACCGTCCCTATTTGCGTTTAATTAAACCTTTCAAAATAACAGAACAGAACAGACGAGCTTGTACGAAGAGCCAATCAATCCATTCTCTCTTTTCGGCAGCGGCAAAACAGATTTTTGCGTAAAACCACTTTATACAACCGTATAAATATAACACTTGACACGTTTCACGTTTTAAAATTCCGTTCAAGCACAATTCAACATGGTTCCGAATTCGTCGATGTGTAAATTCAATATTAAATGATTGACACCCCCTTTTGATGGCCTCTAAGTGAGAGCACGTTGCTTCATTCCAAACCTCGTCGCTGAAAATCGACCCTAGTATCACTTGTATATACGAGCGAATATTCCGCGACGCATTTTCATCTATAAAGTTGAGTTATGGGGTAAAAATGAAAAAGGTATTGTATTTCAGTATTGTGTGTAACGTCTTACGTGTGAAAAATACAGCTATGCACTGTGAAGAATTATACGGTTAGATGCAAGTGCAAATTCAATAAGTGACTGCCATAATCATGATGATGTAAAATATTGTATCGATTTGCATTTTTTCGAACCCTACACCCCAACATAAAAGCAATGTAACTAAAGCTACTAATGTCTGGCTGAATTTGTTACGACTGTAAATTCCTACACAACACAGAACGAATTTTCGTGTTTTTTTTTTGTCTCTAATTACAAGAATAAATTTAATAAGCGGGGAATAAACTCAACCCCTAATTACTTTAATTGCTAAAATTATCTTCAGCAAAAGGTTGTACAAGGAACATTTACTATATAACGCGGTTTGATTTCTCATTATTTTGAAGCATCAAATTAGTGTCAACATTGTCGCATAAGTTAACTATCTCAAACCAGGTCCGTCTTTACCATATTTGAAGTTTGGGCACTATAGTATTGTTGTAAACAAAATGAAATTTTCAGAAAACTACGTGTCATTGTAGTGTCATGGAAGAAGAATCGCAGTGTGGAACAAGCTCTTTCTCGTTCTGGATTTCAGAACTTCGTGTAATAGTTTAATTTTAAGATGACGCAGAACAAAACAGAATTACCTTTTTCAGTGTTTTAGATGTAAACGGAGCCAAAAAGGCTTACATTGACATTTCTAGCAATAAAGTAGACAAAAGAATGTTAGACAAACCGACTTACTCGGCGTGGTTCTAGTTACGAAATATTTTGCAGCAAACTTGATGACAAGGGAGGGGTTACAGATTTGCTGGGTTTGGGAGTTGCTTTACTGTTCTTTTAGCTTCGTTTCTTTTTGCGTACAAAACATAAAAATTCTTCCACCCTTCCCTGTGATATTGCTTCTTCTATAGCTGAAAAGACCTTATAGTGCATAACGGTAACTGCTACTCCGCAACAGATGGGGTCCTCAAGTTCACGGGGTTTTGAGTATTTGCCGCGTTTGCCCATAGGTATAGGTAGTACTGTTAAAACATAACGAGGATGTATTAAAAATAAATTAAGGCCTCCAGGACGGGGAAAGAGAGATAAAATAGATTAATCAAATGTTCTCTTTTTATTGATCCGAGTAGGAAAAAAAAGTGGCGACCGTGGTCCAATTAGAGTGAAAACTGAAGACTGTGCGGTTGGAGTTCGATTACTGGCCAAAATCCACAAGCCAAATCCTATACTTGAATTGTAAAGGTTCAACATATATGAGTACAGGGATATCTTAGGGTTTGAGATGAATTCACCAGAAGTATTCGAAAACACTTCTATTTAAAGGAATTTCCTTGGCAAAGTATAACTCGGTGATTTGTCTTTGCTTTGCCAGTTGTAATCAGTACTTGCGCTACGGTTAGCATTAAGTACTAACTAACATAGATTTTTGGTATTTAGAAATGCTCCTAGATTGCCTAAATTGTGTCCATTGAATTACACAAAATACGGTTGCCTTCATAAATTCTGTAATGAAGAAGGCTTGAGAATGAATCCTTTCGAGATACCAAAATAACGAAGATTTGTATTTCACAAACTGAAAGTCATATTGAGAAAAAACAACTCGTTGAGTTGAACAGTTGACGAAACAGAAAACGCCTTGAGAATGCTAAATTCAAACGTCCTTGTATTAAATATGAGTAGAATAGTTAAGTCGACTCTGACTCGAACAAAGCGATCGAAGCGGATCCGTAGCGCTGTTGAAGCTAGCTAACCTGTTTCTACAATGTCAAAGCAGTTCTAATCGGCTCAAAGATGTGGCATTGTTCCCAGAAACATCTGCACAAAAGGAAAAGGGAGTTTACAGTCCTGTTTTATCAGCAAAATATGGCAAATGATATTGTCAGTTGAATTTCAAGAGTTTTGTTCGTCCTTTGTGTTTCATTGTTCTTTATTCTTCAAATTCTCCCGTTTCCTAACTTTTACTCTTTTATGTTTTTTTTTTCGTTTCTTTGTAGTAATAGTGAAGGGAGACCATTTGCTGCCTTTATCATTGAGAATTCAATGCAGTTTCTGCAATGTAGTACAAATTAACACTTGTAGTATTATCAAAAATCCTCGATGCTAAGGATTCTATGTTGAAGTCTTTTGAGTCTCTAAAACCACATCTGTACTACTTTGGTTTTGGTTTTCGGTTTCTTTACGTCCTAATCCAAAGGAAAACGCTCCTGCAATATAATTAATTGTGGTTTTCGCATTTTCCGATGCTTGTTAGAGAATTACACTGAGCATACCGCGTTCACTTGTCGATCTTCGTTTATCTCAAAATCGTGCTAGCTCCAGACTTGTAATTCTGAAGATCAGATTATTGTCAGTCCTATAAACGAAGCAGTTAGTTGGCAAGGTTTTGTTTCGTCTTTCATCCCTTCTACTCCGGATACAAACATCAGAAAAAATATAAAATGCATATGTCCTGAACAGATATTCGAATTACCTCGGAACTGTTAAAGAAACCGAAATGCTGACCAAACGATTCCTATGATTAAATGAGTCTTTCACCATCGGGAGAGCGAGGTTAAATCGATCTTCTGATTTCTTGCAACCAGTCCAACGTTCAAGCATCTGCCATTACATCGAACAATAATAATATACTTGGAATGTATAAAAAAATTCAGACCTTTTGCGAATCCCCAATAGTAGTGAAACGGCCCCTCTTAAATTCAGCAAAAACCTTGAACTGCCCACGAACTACAGGCCGATTTTGTTGATTAACTGTCTAGGCAAACTGCTCGAAAAGAATCGACTAGTCTGGTATCTTGAAAGTTATAATTTATTAACTATCTTCTTCCATTCCTCGGTAACCTGGTCTTTCATAACAGCTTTGATTTACGTCAACACACAGTGGCCGTTTTCTTTGATATAAAAATGGTTTACAACATGAAGTGGTGATACAACATCTTAAAGACCATCCATGATCGGGAGGGTACTAGAGGCAATTTTGTTTATTAATTGAGAGTTTTTTTTACCACACGAAAGTTACAAGTTAAGACCGGATATAGCCGTCTACCCTTCCATCGACGTACAAAACGATATTCCACAAGGTGACTTTTTCTATTATCGCTGTTATGTCTTGGAATAGAGAGATGACGCGGCGCGCGCAACTTTGTACATCGACGACATTTGCAGTTTTAAAATCAGAACCGTCGTGGGATCACATAAGTAAGGATTTACTGTTGTTGATCGATTTGTCAAAAATGCTTTCACTTTTCCTCTCAAAACATGTCGAACGTGCATTTCTATCAATTACGTCTGTGTCAGAATGATTCCACGTTCGTATGACATGATGACACCGTACAAACAGTCATTTATATCCGTTACCTGGGGCTATCTCTGGATCCCAAACTGACTCGAAAAGAACACATTAATATAATTAGTTGCAAAAGCACTTAATGCAATGCATTTTATTGCTGGCGACACAGACGTAAGTCGTTGCTATCCATATTGGAACCCATTCAAAATATGAAGCTACTTCCAAACTTTCCGTACCTTGCTTGCCTGATAATATCAAGACTTTTGGTAGTCAGGATATCAGGAATATTGGATGATATGCAGCTCCCCTACCTAAAGTTTATAATCTGAAAACCAAAACCGGAGTAGGCAGTGCTTTCATGATCCAATATATTTTTATCTCATGAGAATTACCACCTTTTCCTCAGAGCTGTAAGCTATTTGTTACGTAGACATTAACATCGGGGGGGTTCACCCTCTTATGTTCGGATTCTAGAAGTGTCTTGGAATGTATTTTCAATGTATATTGCGACGATACTAGGCTTATTTTATTGGTTTCAGACAAGGGTCAAATCTATCATACTGGTGTAGATTGCCTATTACTTGTGTAGGAAACGAGAAGACAATACCCACCATTAGTAGTCAGGACTTGGAACTAGGCTCCACCACAGTAATCAACGACGAGTTAGATTAAAAGAAATAATTAAATGATGCAAGAAAGATCAGATAAAGCCTTTCATAACTAAATGGGTACAATGAAACTCTGAACAGTCATTAATATAACACACGTTTGCTATAAACAGATCGTGTTCCAATGTGCGAGAACTGCTAACTTGTCGGATGTTAAACGGATCCTTCTAGACTGTCCCGCTTGTAAGGCATTGACATTCATGTTCCATAAAAAGTTCATTACATTGGTTTAGTTTTATTTTACCATGCATTGTAGAAAACGCTCTTTCATGTCTACATAATGGTAGAACTCTCGACTCGGCAACTGCTATATTTTTTACCCTACGGATTGCCAAGATTCAAGGCTTGATGTGGTATGCCGTTGCCTTCCGAGAAAGTAGCAATTGTGTAAACCTCTCTATAATATCAGAGGCGTTAAAAGTATTCTGGAAATGTGCAAATACTGTTTTCAATGTGTAATTTATGAAAGGAACGATCTGTAGCATTTATTTCTTGTGACACCAAAACGCAGAATTTTGCTTAAGTGACATCGCTCACATCATTTTAAAGCCATTACCATATGACGTGGAACTATTACACTGAAGCTATTGCAATCTAATTTTTATTTCCAATAGCCACACACACCTCTTGCATCATTCCTAGGACAGATGTTCATTTTTGACACGAATACCTTAATAAAGAGACAATTACAATTTTGTACGTTCGTTAAGCAATTATTTCAATTGGTTTAGCTCTTCATAACTCATGTATGTTCAATCAGGAAAATGGAGATAGTCTGAATGTCTATAAAAACGTTTATGGTGTCGTATACACAGCGCAATCCCTTTATTGGTCAAGACCAATTAAAGAAGCCAAATTATGTCTACATATCTTTAAAAATTAATTAGGAATTTTTAATTCACAATTGCTTTTGTTCTAAGTTACGTTCAACACAAACTTGTTACAGATTTTACAAAATACTTCATGACCATGAAAAGTATTTAAGAGTATAAATTTGAAAGGTAACATTTGGATAACTGCTTCATGTAGAAAATGCATTTAATTAGGCACAAAAATTTATTGAATATAAAAAAATTGGCTAGTATCAGTATTTATACGCCATGGCAATAAAACATACATACTCACCATCTAAAGTGACCTTTTGGATATTCGTCAGCAAAAACGTCTATACAAAGCAACAAAAAACAAATATTCCAAGAGAAGAAAACAACCTTGCTTCCTAAAACGATATTCATGAAAAAACCGAGGACACTTTTTTATTAGAAGTAAGAAAATGTTATTGGGAGAGTAAGTGTCCATTAGAAAACGTTAAAAAAAACTTTTCTTTGGAATAAATAACGTTACATAATGTTTTTATTTCCAACAAAAAAGAATCAGAAAATAATAAAAAGATATTGTTGAACGTAAAAAAATCGTTTTGGTCTTAACGATTAGCTATTACGAAACAAAAAAATAGCATCTTTATAAATGTCGACTTTTGGCGAATAACCTGCAATTAGCTAAAGAGATAAGCAAACAATTAAATCATTTAATCTCAACATTAAACCAGATTTAATTTTCGTATTAATTATTTTATTACACAAATAGCTATTCTTACATAAAAAACGTATAAACCTTAATCCACCCCTGTGTATAATAAAGTAGGTAGAGAAATGTTGCGGTAATGTTTTGTACCATAAAATTTCTAATTTCTCGCTCTATTAATTTAACTGTAAATTAAGGATCGTTTATAAGTAATTTTGACATAACCGACGTTATTTAACCCCTTGTAATACTAATAATGTGGTAGTCAGTACGAAAGTGAGAAAGAGATAGCAGGAATAAGAGAGAAGTTCACCGGCACCACCACCCCCCTTAAAAAATATTAACCGTGGGGCTGGAAGAGAAAATCGTGCCTAAAAATGCGAAATCACTCCGCCGTCATATTTCATTATACTGTTTGTACTTCCAAATCGTCGTTAAATACATAATTCACCCCGAGCACCTAAAATAAACGCTCGTGCATAGTGGAAAAATTAATGAAGAAAGGAATCGGGATTACGTTTGAGTATTGTAATTCAAACGAATTGTTTTCGCGGGAGTTTTGACATTTTAGGTTGATTGATTGCCGAAAGAAATTGTAATTTTTAAACGAATTTGTGAAATGGACGCGATTATTAATGTCTTCTGCTTGTCATTCCTAATTGTTATTCGCTCTCCCTTTTCATGATTTATCATCACCTAACTCTTCGTCTCTTCGAAAACAAAACCTGAAAATCCTCCTGCAATAATAAAGCTCAACAAAAACAAAATTGAAACCGTCTACTCTCCTTTTCAATTGATACAATTGTAATAGAATATTCAATTAATTTTTTTACCGCTTTTTCTCTGTATGTATTTTCCGTTCAATATTATCGTTCCAAACTAAACAAAACTCCCCTTCAAAGCACCTCTACAGTGCGGTTGGGTTATTTAGAAAATAATTAAAATGTCACGATGTATTTAGCAACTAATAATTTACCTTTCAAACTTTAGAGAAAAACCTCTAATTTGAGCGAGTTAAAAAATTCAGTATCCAGAAAGATCTTAATAAATTCATTACAAACTCTCTCTAAAGTTTTAATTTTTTTCCGATAAAAGTTTGTATTTAGAATTTATCCTTTCATGAATTAAATTTGAACTTCTAAATACCTAAATGTTTATATTCATTTATATAACTAGTTGGTTTAATTACAATGTAAACAAATTTAAATATTTGTTGAAAAATACATTTTAAAGCTCAGCAGAAAAAGTTCTTGGGGTCAAAAACTAGTCTAATTAATAAAGATACAACAAACAAAACTAACAACTACTGAGTAACAAAAACTGAGAAATATGGTAAGCATGACTGGATTTAGAACTTGTGTGTCTTGGGGCAAATTCAGTTTTTTGTGACCTGTTATCTTAATGGAGGACTGTAAAAAAAGTGTAGTACATACCAAAAGAACATTCTAAAACTCACCTGAATCAACATTTAAAATTATTTGAACTCAGTAATAAATACAATAGTGCCTTTACCATCTTTTTGTAGTTTTGCTCTTCTGACAAGCGGTTTCAAAAGAAGTTGAACATTGTGAGGGCATTAAGATAAAGAATCATTTTAGCTTCTGGTTCATGATTTTCGAATTTTGTATTTCTCTTGAAAGTTACATTCGGTTAGAGGACATTTATGTACAGCATAGGTAGTACGTTTATACCCAGATATAGTCTTGGTATTAATATGATATAACCATGAATATACTTTGACTACCTATCAAAGGGATGAAAAAATTCTGAAAAAAAACAAATCAGCATAAATATCGACAACCATTTGAGATATGCATAAATTAGTTCCATTTTTTTTAATAAAACGTATTCTGTTGAAAGATCGGAAATATCTGTTAAACTGAACGTGGGTTACATGATATATCAAGCCACACGTACAGTCAGCAAAAGCAACAAAACCTTGTCGACGTAGACTTGGCCATGACCGGCAACCATTTTGAACAATTATTACTATAGTGGGTTAGTAAATAAAACTCCTTTTTCATACTTTTCAGTTTACAATTAAAACCGTCCATAACTCCTTCAATACTGAGAATACCGAAAATGGCCACTCTTTATGTGCGACTTGTAATGATCTCAACTATTCATTGATGAAATATCGACTGTATGTCACGGAACGCCATTATTGTGCGAATAAGTTAAATGCAGTAATTTATGGTATTTTCACAATAGAACAAAAGTGACAGCCCATCAGACGGAAATACAGCTGGAGGTGGAGAAAAAGAGCAAAAAGGATACTTACAAACCGAGAACTAGGTTTTCAGGTTTCACTACAAAGAAAGCGACCAAAGCCAACATTAACAAACTACAACTGAGCTCTGAAATCTAAAAAAGAATATTTTGACAATAAGATCTAACTCAAAGTCGGATATTAAATCAAAGTCTAGACCGAACTGGATCTAATCTTAAAAGATACATTTCAACAATAATTTCGGATTTGTAAAACAAAATAGAAGTTTACACACAAAGACAAAATGAGTGTCCTAGTTGGATCCTTAATTGTGAACCACGTTGTACATGACTTGCTGATTTCTAAATAACCTTCATGAAGTAGAGCATTCAATAAGTGTTCACACCATGCGTTGTTATATCTTCACAGTTCGTTAATTTCAGAACAGAGACGTTTGATATTATGACCTCCAGATAAAAATTCAAAAAAAAACAAATTCAGCTACGAAAGGCGTGCTATAGCAAAGCAATTAAACCAGATCGCTGTATTAAAAATTTAGTCAACGCAAAATCAAGGGATCACAAAAATGTATTTATTATTTTTTATACGATTTCCTGTCAATATAAATTGTTATGACACTCTGCTGGGTAGTGTCAAGTCTTGTAACAACTTTTGTTACATTTACTTCTTAAACAAACCGCGATTGAATAGTATCTACCACTTTATTTGACCTAGTACGTCAATTCAAAGTCGTCTAAACAACAGAATAGGAAAATTTTTATAGCAAAGCATTTTTTCGTTTCTTTGTCGTAGTTTGTATCGCGCAGTATTACATTGTTATTTGGAGTTTTATTATTCTAATTAAAATGAAGAAGGTGGTAAGAATCCTGTATATTTGTTGTATCAAGGTATCGCCATAATATTCCCAATAATGAAAAGAAATAACGCTACTATATCCTAAGCCTTTAATTCTGCGATGAGGTGTTATTTTAATTTATCAGATGAAAAAGACTTAATTAAGTTTGAAATCAGGAAATAATTTAAAAATTACATAAAGATGAACTCAAACAATGCCAGATTTAAAGAGTTAGATTCAGGAAAAAGTTAAGAAGTCTAACAAAATTCAAAGTAATAAGACTCCACATCAAGAAGTAAAACTATGAAACCTTTTAACTTAACTTTTATAATGCCCCGTGTAAACGTAGAACTCTAGAAACTAATTTAACCGTTTTTTATCTTTAACATTTCTTTGGATTCCATGTTTTTACTTTTCATTTTATTGTAGTTTTTACAAATATTCAATCAGCGTCACAAGAACGTAAGTCTACATTTGAATCATACTTTTATCAGTACTTAATGTGAACAAGATTTCATGTGGACTTTATTGAATATAATGGTGCTATCAAATTTGGAAATGGATCTTAAAATTCAGTAAAAGCATCCAGAATATAATATTCCCAGTTATCATTAATTCTTTTACCATTCCTGACCACAAAACTTTTCTGTTCTTGGGTGAATAACATGTGTATCAAAAAATCAACCTTTTAAGGTTTCAAAGTGACAGCAAACGTCATCCGTCATTTAAATAATCTTGATATCTGTCATTTCATATTATAACTAATAACTAATAATCTGATATACCGGATTGTCTATCTTTCTAGTTCATAGTCAACTGATAACAAATTCTATGAATCAGTTCTTATGATTGTTAAGTTAAAATCATAAAAATGGATCCAACTGAAATTTTGTTTGCTAAGCGATATACAAGAATGTAAAGATGCATTTCTCTGGATGTCCACAATGTAAACCATGGGGACACGATATACAAACTTTAGAAAATTTGATTTAATACATCACTAAGGGCAAAACAAAAGTTTAAATTCCGAAACGCACCATTGATCAATCATAAAGTAGATGGAGGAGCTGACAAGATTTCGTTAGTTAATTATTGACAGCACAATGCAAGGTCATTGTGATTCTGTATTGTGTTTGGTTGATGATATATTCTTGAATCTTCAGAATAAAAACCCAATTTATACCCTTTCTGAGCATTACGAGGCGTTTATGGCCGTAATGAACGGTGCATCAGAGTTTCCTAGGCTTGGATAGTAAATACCACATTTGAAGAATCAAAAATTGGTTAAAAAGGCCTTTTGTCAATCACTATTGTAATAGTCGATTACTTGTAAAAAATGTAGAAAATCAAAATCATACATTCTCGTTCTTAGATATAAAAGTATCATAATATTACTGGCCGAATCAATGTGTTTAAACTATCATATTTTTAATGATCATTTTTTTAAATTTCAATTACAAACGATAGCCTGTTAATCTATCTTGGTGTTTGTTTTAGGTATATTGACTACAGTTCTCAAGGATTGAAAATTTGCCGCAGCAAACTTGTCATCGGGCAGGGGAAAAACTTTATTGAATTATGACAAAATTAGTGTATTGTATTCCTGTATTTGGTTATAATAAATTATTTCACAATGTTCCTGAAACAATTATGCCTTGCGTTGTCAAATTTACTTTTTAAGTTTTACTTTCACTTTGATATTTAATTTATGTGCAAATCAAGGTAGGTTTCACACGTATTAATGTAAACGGTGAATATCTCACGAAATTCTTAACAATTCTGAAACGGCTAGACCTGTATAAAAGTTGCCCTATTATATTAGCCGTTACTGGTTCATGTGCTTCTATAAACAATACATCTTTTGGCAACGAATACGATTATAAGAAATGATACAAGTGGCAACTGCGAGTAAATAAAAGGAAACATCATTTGCAATAGATAATTAGTAAGTACTGTATTTGCTTAACAGCAATACTAGATTAACAATGATCACTAAGATCTCAATACCTATTCGAAAATAGTTTATACCTAATATCCATCAAGAAAAGAAAATCATGCTCTTACCTTTTAGTCTTTTATTTCTGCTGGTTAATGGGAAACGAAAAGCTTACTCACCTGGAAAAGAGAAAAAACAATTAGAACATGAAAAACTAGAAGTGCTTCAAACTATTTGCTAAATCCCACGGCTTTAGCCTAGACATTCGGATTCTGCTTTAACAATCAAAATAAAAAAAATTAAATATGGCTTAACAAACTTGCTTGGTTAGGTTATGCTTGTGTAACTAACAGTGATGTGTTTGAAATTGTAAAACAAGAATTGAAAAATTCCATTTCATATATGAAAACCTACACAAAATCAAGCGAGTTATTCCTTAAAGCGTCTTCTAAATTGCATTACAATTACGCAACAAGATCAAAGCAATTGATTAATTTTACAAAATAAACCCCTGATTAAGTTTTAAAAGAATGAAGGAGAAAAAGACAAGAGAGAAAAGAGAGAAGCGAGAAATTTTGAGAGGTCGACACGAGGAGGAAATATTTTCCGGGAGCATTCCGGTATAATTTGAACCTTTCACAGTCCTTTAGAGGAGACGGTAGTGGAAAACTAATAAACCTAACGATTTCCCGAAAAAAAGAAAAAAAGGAGAAAAAGCGAGAGCCAATAATAAGTGGCAGCTAATTCAGGGTTGCCATCCGCCACGCGCTACGCAGTGCCTGCTGCAATCCGCGATTACATGCCACTAGCACGGTCTATTAGCGGTGCCGAGAGCCACATTTTCGAACAATATTGAGTTTAGTAAGGGGGAGCACAATGTTTGTAATATGCAATCTGCGGTAGCCGCTCTGATCTATTTATTACGCCCAAATTGATGGCGAATAACGCCGTGGCTAGAGATTGACAGGCGGAATTAAAATGTTGTTACAATTTTGTAGATGGAATTCATTTTAAAGAGAGGGGCGGCAGACAAAATTATCAAATACGGCAAGGGATGCTGTTGCTTTGACTGTTGCCTGCCGGAAACGTGGGATATATCATGTGAAACCCAAATCGAAATTTCTAGTGGTAAGATCACCAAAGAAGGCGTTCTCAATTTTAAATTTCATTTTTTCCCTGTATTTTAACAAGAGCTCGAATTCCATTCTGCTGTGTGTATGCATATTTATAGATATGAAAATCAAAACTGTCATTAGATCTAACAATCAACAAAAGGCAGCTTTGGGGAACACGATACACACAATATAAACCCTGATACGTTTTACCATTAAAAGGCTTTGAAATACTAAACGGGAGAAGAATAAAAAATAATTGAACACAATGTAAACATTATATTCCACCTAGTTTAACTGACTAGGGATGAAAAGGGTATTTTTATAAAAGGTAACATTTGAAAAGACAGCTATGAATACTACAATCAGTCTCATAAAGGGGTGCATACAATTCACGTTTCAAGTGAAACTTATTTAGAAACTCGTTTTGGAACAAACAACAGAAATTCCAAATATCAAAGAAAAAAAAGAGAACATGTTTGAAATTTTTTTCCAAACAAATACTAATAACATCCATAACATGCGCTTAGCCTCAGGGTTGATATCTCGTAATGATGGAAAAATATGAGAGAGTAAAGTGAAACGTTCCAGCTGTAGGGGTTTAGCGGTGGATTGAGGGGTGCAGACAAGCGTGACGGGGCTACTCGACAGGGTGCTCCGTGATTCATAGTCCCAGCCTGCGGGGTGCTGCGCCCCGACGGTCAAAAATGGCAAAATACATTTGTCAAACTATTAACTATGGCTAGGGGTTAATAGCGTGAACGACGCGGCAAACTCTGATAAGGGGAATAAAAATTACTACGCCGATTTTAATTACGAACACCGGATAAATAAAAGCAGGAAATTATTATAAATCTCGCCCTCGTCTGTGCTCTGAAAATTCTGCAGTAACAGATTTTCATTTTAGGCTCTCGTTTTTCAACCCCTATGATGTTTCTAAACAATTTATTCACAACTTTTTTTTGTAATATCTTTTTTCCCCTGTAAATAGAAAGTAAAAAATGCATGGTCTTAAGAGTATAAAATTTCTTTGCTTCTAATCCTATTGTAAAAACGAGGAAAAATTATCAACATTATATTTTCTCTTTAGTTTCTTCTTTCTCGCAAATCTCGGAAAATAATAGCGACAAGAGCAATTATAAATTTAACATCATTCCCTTAAGAAAAATAAACACTGAGAGCTTTTCTTTAAGATTAAATGTGCGACATATTTCTGTAACGCAGTTCAATTTTAGACAAGTACAACATTCTGAAAGACGGAACACATAAACTCTTCAAATAATATATTCATATGTCTTCTGAATACTTTATCAAGTCAAAAGGTTAACTTTAAGTTTAAGTTCTATTTTACGTGAGATACGTGGTATGCAAGATCTTGAATAATGACATCAGACTTACATAGATAAGTTAATGTAATGGAAAATGGAACAGGCTGACAATAACTGTATTTATGACATCAGGCACACGGTTAAGCTGTTTTGCTTGCCTAGTCTGTACGGAGATACAAGAGATTCCTCATTATCTGCGTATTGCAATTTAATTTCGCTTTGGTTGTCTTCAACAGGCCTTAACGCACAGTTAATATCAAACTGATAAAAACAAAATATAATAATACTTTCAATAGTTTACAAAAATTAGAAAATACTAATACAGTTGAATTGTCATGCGCATGTATAGCCTAAGATCTAGACAATAATGCTTATTAGTGCACTTCAACCACTTCAATAAATGGTACATTTACGTCTTGCTTAATGAAATTTCGTATGTCAGTAAGCAAATTGATAATTTTCTTTGGATTAATGAGGATACTAAGCAAATTTACACAAAAAATATTAACTTCTGCCAATTTCGTGCGATATTAAATGAGGTGAACTATACATGTTTACATAGCGATCCAAAGACTGTTTTCAAAACTTCATTTTCTCTTTCAACACAGTAAAACAATCAACAAGAAAACTGCTCAAGAGATAGAACATATACACAAGGATTTATCAGAACTAAGAAGCTCGTTAGAAAACAGGCAACAATGAATCTACAACTGTAACCTTCGTAATAACATCGTTACTTTGAAACCCCATTCACAGCAAATTCGGTGTAAAAATCCAAGTATTTTACAGATTGGTAAAAACCTAGAAGTAGTAGAAACTTGTAACCAACAAATTCATCAAATGAATGATAGGAACTTATTGGAAAACTGCAAATAAAATAGAACAGACAAATACTCACTTCACTTTTCAAGAAAGTCTTAAGCCACGTATACACATATTACACATATATTACGATTAGAAAAATACTTTAATTGTTTTCTTCTAGAATGAAAATTTACCCCAAGACAACAAGAGTTGATATTCGAAATGCACATCAATCTCGAAATCTTTCGCAGGCACGGCAGTCAAAAAAGCAACAGACGAAGGATCATGTCGAAACAGACAAAAACATACCAGCAAAGAAAGAATCACAAACCTACTCCATACCGATCTAATAATAAAGAAAAAACAAAGAATTTGCACACGTGGTGCATGAGAAAGAAGGAAGGAATAGATCTCAGAGGGAATCTGCACAACCTGTAGGAAGAAACACTAAGAAGTTATGAAATTGAGAGAGGGAAAATTAACCCACTAATTGCACAGTTAATCTCTGATACAAAGATGCCGGACAGACAGAAGACTAGATCTGCCGAATCTATCAGATAAGATAGTGGACTCACTAACTCTATTGAAGCCAAAATATCTTCGGAACCTGGTACATAGTGCCAACCAACGAACGGTTAATACTAAGAGCAAAAATAAAGAAATGTTTAATATTAATTTTATTAATTCCAAATTTTCTTTTATGAAATAGTCGTTGTAGAAAGTTGAATACTGGAAGTTGTAATATACTTGCTGATTGGAAACTTGAATGTTATAAATTAAATAAGATGGAGTCTTTAGAATAATGTGTTAGATGAAGAAATAGTTGAATTTGGCTTTGAGATACTTTAAGTTGAAAATTGATGATTCCAAAGGTTTTTGTGGAGTGATTCGATGTAATGATTGTTGTTGCTCAGCTTCTTCTTCCGTTATGAAGCCTGAAAATGATTGGATTGTTAGTTGTAGTTTTTGATTAATTGGAAGTTGGATGATTTCTAGACCCATTGTATGTTAATATATTCTGCTTTGTTTGTTCTTGTTATTAAAGTCTTCCTTGGATTGAGCGTGTTGAACTCAAAAAGGGGCATAAATTCTTTACGCAGCTGTTCGGGTTCGGCTGTAGCGACTTGAACTGTAGTACCTGATCTCTTGACGAAATGGTATTGCGCGCTCTCCTGTAGTTA
>VTPC01090313.1:200376-321944 GCA_011009095.1 Ignelater luminosus
TTTTCTTTGAATATCAAAATAACACCTCTTATTGGAAAACCCTTTAGAACAGACAAATACTCACTTCACTTTTGAAGACAGTCTTAAGCCACGCATACACATATTACACATATATTACGATTAGAAAAATACTTTAATTGTTTTCTTCTAGAATGAAAATTTACCCCAAGACAACAAGAGTTGATATTCGAAATGCACATCATTCTCGAAATCTTTCGCAGGCACGGCAGTCAAAAAAGCAACAGACGAAGGATCATGTCGAAACAGACAAAAACATACCAGCAAAGAAAGAATCACAAACCTACTCCATACCGATCTAATAATAAAGAAAAAACAAAAAATTTGCACACGTGGTGCATGAGAAAGAAGAAAGGAATAGATCTCAGAGGGAATCTGCACAACCTATAGGAAGAAACGCTAAGAAGTTATGAAATTGAGAGAGGAAAAATTAACCCACTAATTGCACAGCTAATCTCTGATACAAAGATGCCGGACAGACAGAAGACTAGATCTGCCGAATCTACCAGATAAGATAGTGGACTCACTAACTATATTGAAGCCAAAATATCTTCGGCAACCTGGTACATAGTGCCAACCAACGAACGGTTAATACTAAGAGCAAAAGTAAAGAAATGTTTAATATTGATTTTATTAATTCCAAATTTTCTTTTATGAAATAGTCGTTGTAGAAAGTTGAATACTGGAAGTTGTAATATACTTGCTGATTGGAAACTTGAATGTTATAAATTAAATAAGATGGAGTCTTTAGAATAATGTGTTAGATGAAGAAATAGTTGAATTTGGCTTGAGATACTTTAAGTTGAAAATTGATGATTCCAAAGGTTTTTGTGGAGTGATTCAATGTAATGATTGTTGTTGCTCGGCTTCTTCTTCCGTTATGCAGCCTGAAAATGATTGGATTGTTAGTTGTAGTTTTTGATTAATTGGAAGTTGGATGATTTCTAGACCCATTGTATGTTAATATATTCTGCTTTGTTTGTTCTTGTTATTAAAGTCTTCCTTGGATTGAGCGTGTTGAACTCAAAAACTCCGCAAAGGGGCATAAATTCTTTACGCAGCTGTTCGGGTTCGGCTGTAGCGACTTGAACTGTGGTACCTGATCTCTTGACGAAATGGTATTGCGCGCTCTCCTGTAGTTAGTTGTCCTCCATGCGGACTTGTATTTGTTGAGTCTCTCTTGTTGTGCCGTGGTGTATCCTTTAAGCGGATTTGTAAGTGTCCTTCAGCGGACTTACGATGCTTATTTTTCGTTTTCTTGTATTCTCGTATCTTCGTAGTATTCTCGTACTCTTCCAATTTTGTATTGTCATACTTTCGTAGTCTTCTCATATTTCCTTATTCTTCTATTTTTATATTATCGTATTCTCTTCGAAGTGTCCTTTGGGTGGACTTGTAAGTTATATCTGGTATGTGTGAACCCTAGGGCGGATTCTTCCCTCGTCGAGATCAAGAGTGTCAGTGAGTTCTTGTTTATTGTATTGTAGGTACTTAATAACTCTTTTCAGTCCTTGATTGTTGAATCTTCTTCAGAAGAAAGGCAGATGGGCGTAAAATGCATGTCTGTTGTGTTAGTGGTGGGAACTTATTTTCTTCTGCCATGGCAGGTTGCGTCGTACCCAGTGAACGCTTCTGGTAGCTCCAGTACTGATGACTCGGAAGCTGCGTTCATGGTAACTTGTCTTGAACCTTGTTTACCGCTTCACCTCTAACGGCGTGGATACAACTGAAATTCTAGTGGACAACGTGTTCGTAGTTCGTGATGTCCCAGCACTGACGGCGCGGATGCAAATCTGGTAGAAGAATGTTCCGACGATAAAGATGTTGCTTAATGATGCGATGAACTGATGTGGGAAGAAAATGCCTTAGAATCTTCCTCTTTCTCGTCATGTAGAATATCTTCTTCGTGGTGTATCATGTGCAGAGTGCAGTTGGTCGATGTAGTAGTTGTTGAGTACATAGATACTAGTTCTCCTTCGGAAGACCATGACGGACTAGTCATGAACAATATCTAGATTCGAAGAACCACGAACAACCTCTAGACTCGAAGGACCATGAACAATTATCCAGAATTAATCCGGATATTGTGTTAGATTAACCTTTTTACAGTTAATCTCTGATGATTTTGTGTAGGCTAGAGCTGTAATCTCGCAGTTTAATTAAGTAGTTTTAAAAGTCCAATTTAGCTATACGGCAGACTACAGATTTAGGGAGATCAGACTTGTCCATCTCCGAAGTAGAGTTTATTGGTTAAATAGTAGAATAGCTTTATTTTAATTTGTAACCTTAATCAATTAATAAAGAGTTTATTATTATTATTATTTTTCTTTTTACTGTAGTCTCAACTTATAGTCACCATGCCTTATAACAGTAGAAGAAAAATTAGTTTCAGTCTATGGAGAGGAACTTTTTTTGCAATATGGCAAGTTTGCTAAATAGTTACTCTGCGCGAGACTGATGAGATTACGGCTCAATCCAATCTTATTAAGGAAACTAGACAGTCCTGTTGAAATGACACCTTCTACTGAAATGGTAAGAGATATGATACATAGATCTAGAAGCTTCCAAGATCTTTGGGTTTGAATGGCAAAATTCCCGCCTTTGTAGGTCTTTTGCCTTCCAAAACGTGTAACATTAAGCATGAGAAAAACATCAGTATCTACGATAAATTCTCCTTTTGCTCTTTGTCGATCAGTGCTGGGTAAATCTGGAGTTTTGGCATCGACGGATTTGTCGATTATTATTGGCATGGCTTTCAAGTATTAACTAGGTTAGATATGTATTTGCAATACTTTACTGATGTTTTGAGTAGTTTTTGTCAGTGGATTATTTTAGCTATGTGATTTTGTCGACTCAAGTATGCATTCCGACGTAATATATTCTACGGTCTCGCCTACCTCCTGACATTAGGTTCATAGTTACAAATTTTTACAAGATTACTCTGGACGACGAACAAAAATTCTTCTGTTTCAGAATCCTCCACGGATGTAACTCAAGGATGTTTTCTTATCGACGTTTGCGTCATCGATAGAAGAAGGATATCTACCATCATCGGATCCGTTTAAAATCCCGACAAATTATAGAAAATGTTTCAAACCCCTATTTCCTCCTAAGCTTTGGTCAATTGCTGATTTAGTTGACAATGGAATTCAAAGAACCCAAAATATATTAGAAGCTTGGTATCGTCGGTCGTTGGAATACTTTAATAGGTAGAGCTCATACTGGTACTTATATTAATTGAAGAATTTAGAAAGGAACAGCAACGAGTTGGGAATATTCTACGTGGTGAACAGCGACTCTCTTAAAAGAAACAAATTGTGGAAAGGGAGAAACGAATAATGACAGTCTACAATGATAGGGCAAATAGAAACAATATTGAATAGCTACAAGGTCTGGTTCATAACATCTCACTTTAGATCTATTTTACTAAGATCATTTTTAAATGAATATACTTTGATTCATTATATATTTCAAACATACTCATGACTATGCTATTTTGAAATTTTTAAATGTAAGAATTTATTAACTGCGATAATAAGACTATTTCAATATTGGGATTCTATGTCATGAATTTTTAGTGTCAAGTGTATCAAGTAATTTTGATTAGTTAGTCAGAATCTCACCTAAACACTCACAAGTAAAAAATAACAAATGAAGGAAGAATCAGGTAAGTATTGGTCAAATCAGGTGGGTACCCTAAGGGCTAAATGTTAATAGCCATTTTACTTGACAAGTGTTAGTGGTGAAATAATTTACCTTACAAAACTTGCATTTTAACTTTAAATATTTGTCGGGATTTCGAGCCAGATCCACCATCATGGCTTTAGCTTTCCAAAAATGTAATCAATCTTGTTGCGTTTGCAGGTTGTTTGATTGTTTCCTTGTCCGGAATATCTAAGACCAATGAAGTTAACGGTTGTCGTGGGATAAGATGCTTATGATGTAATAATCTTGGTGAGTATGGAAATACCTACTGATCCAGGTCTATGAAGTGGGATTTACAAATCTGGAATATTTTAGCAGATCTCTTCCCTCTTCAGATCAAGGTAGGTATAAACGCTCTAATGGAGATTTCGGTACCACACATCAAAATTCAGTAATTGTTGGAGAGGTGACTTGGTCCAATTTATTAAGGTCTGCGCCACTCTATTTGATAAGAGATTAGTTAAGTACAGGAACAGTCAATAAATTAAAAGCTGCAATTGAGTTGCTTGAGCTTTGAATTTTACAGTTTCGTGATTCTGCGGATGTACATTTTTTTTAATCTAGCCTTGAATTCTGTATGGGTTAGACAATAGCACTGTTCAATTTCTAGATATTTATAGGTTTCGTATAGTTCTAGTAGGTTTATGTTTGCAATAATCTCATCTGCTAGAGATTTTAATGTGG
Organism: Ignelater luminosus; assembly: GCA_011009095.1. NCBI lineage: Eukaryota > Metazoa > Arthropoda > Insecta > Coleoptera > Elateridae > Ignelater > Ignelater luminosus. Next base: position 204,784 of record VTPC01090313.1, read on the forward strand.
TAAAACAAACAAAGTAATTGCAGCAAGCACCACGAAGAAGCTTCACCAGATTGAAGAGAACTAGGGCAATATAAATTGTGTGTTGGGGAAAATAAAGAAAACAAAAGCCATCATACCCCTAATCTACAACTTTCCAGTTTTAGAAGACAATATTTTTTCTTAGGCAGTCTTTCCTACTTGTTTACGGGCATTGCTTGAATGGTTATTATGTTTAGACAATATTTTAGTATAAACCAGTGTACGGAAAAAAATTACAATAATATTTGATTGTAAAACGATCTATGTTATGGTTGTCAAAACATTTCCTTCAGAATGAACTCTGCATTTAATCCAGTTCACTTCGGCGTCATTCAAACCAGATGATACAGTATAGAGATGCATAATGTTCCATTTAAGCAATTTGGTTGTACAAAAACAACTAGTTAAATAAAGTATTCGTGTTGATAAAACATTATTGGGAATATACATGAAAAAGATTGCACGATAACTTATCTTAAGCCTAAAGAGATTAACAGAACAATAGCTTGTTTTATTTAATGGAGCTGTTAAGAGATCTCGTACAAAAACATATACCCTAGAAATATAACTAAATGATGGAGAGTTGTTGTCCATATTAGGGGAGATAAAAAATTCTATGGACTCAAGCAAATTGATGCGAAGAAAAGATGTATGGTCCATTTCACTCCACTAACAGTCATCATAGTAAACACAACTATGCAACCTTCACCAAATAGGGGACAAAAGAAACTATCAGCTACACCTGGTGCATTAATATTAAACAGTCAATAAAATATTGAACATTAAGGGGCCGCGTATTTTCAATGTTGTTGCAATTAATTTCAGTAAACAACTTTAAATATCCTTCACTTACTTCCTACATAATCATATTAATTAATGGCATCATAAAATATATAGAGCCAATTATAAAATTAGTAAACAACGTTTTATCTAAAATATTTAATAGTAACTTTGTAACTTCCTGTAGTAAGTAATTAACGTAAAAGTTTCCTCTCTATCTAATTTACTAGTGGTAATAGTTCTGTCAGCAACAGAGAAGCACGAATGTTTGTTCACTAATAAATAATACATAAACTAAGTAACTTTGCAGACATTTAATTCAAATGGACCGTGGTTATTTGATGTCAAACGCAGCGTCGGCCACAGGACAAGCTTTTGTTAAAGTGATTTTGCAAATGTATAGCAGGACTTGTAAGCCGTGTATTACAGAAACAACAATGTAAGCGGCAAGGATGTTTACGGATCGGTACATAATTTAAAACTACGAATAAAACCGCCTTTTTATTTGTTTAATCTTTCCTCGAGTTCATAAAGTAGTTGGAAGCTTTTATTACTTGATAGAAGTGAAGTGCATGCAACAAAATGAAACAAAGACCGAATCGATAACGAACCAAGTACTCGAAAGCCATAATTTATAATTTGCGAAACCAATCCTAAATTCGCCGCGATTGCGTTACCGATACGCGAACAAATCGTTTCTGTTGTTGCAAGGGATTCGTAGACATAAAACAGAGATAGGGATCATTTCGGTGCACTCGTATTGTAGGGCGACAATTTTGCAACACACTACGACGACGACGGGGTGGCAATGTCATGAGAGAAAATCGTGGAGCTGCACAGATAGGGGTGATATAGGGTGCGGAACTTAAACGGGGTAATGGGTCGCGTATAGGTCAGGGAACCGACGGATTTTTACATTTTAAATCTGCTTTATCTTTAGAGAGCACGCATACGTTTACAAATATCAGCGAGTTTTATCATTTCAGCTATATATATTTCGGGAATTATATTTTGAAATGTCGTGTGTAAAAAAAAATGTAACGAATAGGAGAGCGCCCTGAATTAACTTCAAAATGGCCTGTCATCCGGTAGAACGTGAAATTGTTGGGAGAATGACCGGGTAAATAATGTAGTCCGGTAAAAAAATATACCTACGCTAAAATATTCCGGAAACAAACAGTACATTTTTTCTACTAGGAAGGAGAGAGGTCGAAATTATCATATTCATATTTATGCAACAATTTATTGTGTATCCACAGGAACACTTATTATCATAACATGAAATCGTTTAGATTACCAAAATAGAAATAGAAACTAAAAGAATTTCCTTCATGTTCGAATGACAATAAATCAAAATTACAAATATCTACATTCCAAGCTTTTATAACCACAAATAAATATTACTATTTACTGCCAAAACAAAGAAATTCCATTCTTTTTATCCACTAAAAGTTAACGTAGAAAAAGTTTTATTAGAAGAGTCAAGGTCTTAGATAACATAATACCAGTTAGTTTATCAATGAAAATGAATGAATAAACGAATGAAGATTCTACAACATGTTTATGGACATTAACATAAAAAATGGCACGAGAAATTTACAAATCTATGTTTTAGTATCATATGTCGGTATAAATTCTTGCATTTTTATTAGTTTACTAATTTACTACAAATATAATGAAAAAGTTGCTTGAAAACAGCTCAAACGTTTAATGAATTCATGAATGTAGAAAGTTACACAACAAACCGTTAACATCAGTCGTGTAGCTTTGTACTACTATGCCATGTCAACATTAGGATGATCATGTTTTCGTTTTTATTTTCACCAATCTGCTAAAGTTAAAAAAAAGTACACTTGAAATAATCTTCTGTTTTTCGCAAGAGAAACTAGATTTAGTGATAGCACTAACAAACATTTTTTTGGTGTAGATTTTAGATAAACACGATGGAAGTCTTTTGCATGGGTGAATGGTGTTATGCAACAGGGAATCAAACCTAGATACAGGGCCGTAGATAGGGGTAAGAAGAATAGGCACCCGCCTAGGGGCGCAAGAGGCAAGTAGCACCATAAGAGCGCTAGGGAAAAATGTAATTTCTTCGTATTCAAATAAACGCAACTAAATGGAGGACAATGATAAAAATAATTCGCCAGTTTAAAACTACCTGCTCTCTGCAATTCTTATGCATTTTCAGACAACAAATGTGTAGTAGCAGTACGAAATGGAATTTTAATAAATTTATGACTGACAGCAAGTCACTAAGTTTTAATGGCCAACAAATATTTAAAATCCTCGAATTTTAAAAAAAGGAATAAAACAGGTTTAAGAGCTAGGTTGGGAAAGATAAAGATTTCTCGGATTTTTGGTAATAAAAGTGCCTGTACGTAGAGATCATTTAGAGTGGTATCTTAAAACAAACAATAGACAGTTTTCTAAAACATCTTTCTGCAGAATCTTAGCAAATGGAGATAGTGTTTACAAGAATTGGATTTTTTACGGTGTAGAACGCGATGCAGTTTCTTGTTTTTCTTGTTTGTTGTTTGGACTAAGCAGTCCCCAAATTCTCTATGCCGAAAACAGAATTTAACGACTGGCGTAACAATGGCGCCAGAATCAAATTGCTTAAGAATTGGGCTTCTCATAGAAAATCCGTTATCGACTTAAAAACCTTTCAAGTGAATATTGACCAAAATCACTTTGTTACTGAATAAATCCAAAAATAATTATTTCCAAAACGGAGAAGTGGAAACATATTTTTAAATGCATTTTGCATGCAATTTTGTTTTGCATAAAAAACGATGACGCGTTGCGAGGATCCGTTGAAAAAATTGGACACCCAAATTCCGAAAAAGTTTTACAAACAATAGAGCTGATAAACCATTATGACCTCATCATTAAAATTTAGCAAAAATCAGCAAAATACTTCTCATCATAAATTCAAAACGAACTTATTGCAATAGTTGGAATTGCTATCAAAAACCGAATTGTATCCAAAATAAAACGTGCCAAATATTTCGCTGTTATTTTGGATACAACTCCTGCAATGTATCTCATACAGGACAATTTTCATTTATTATTAGATATATAAAACATAATAAGGATGCGAGTACGATTACAGAGCGATTTTTGGGAATTTTTAGAGATAAATGAGAAAACCGGTTATGTTTTGGCTAATATTCTTGAAAAAAAGTTAGCAGTTTTGGGTCTTGCTATCCAAAATATCAGAATATCAGAGGTATGGCTAGGCAAAATAAGGGTGTTCAGGCTAGATTATTATTAGAATATTGTCCCATATCCAACACACAATTTAAATTTAGTGGCGTTACATAATGCCTCAGTTAACTCTGACATAATCACCTTTTTTGGAACAATTCAAAACCTTTTTCATTTTTTTGTGCGCTTTACAATCAGATGGCATAAGCTTAAATGTACGTTAGAATTAACATTAAAAGGATTTAGTGACACGAGGTGGTCATAAAAAACATTAGCCCTAACAGCAGTGATTACTCAATTTAAAGATCTTCTGGCACTTCTGCAAGAAATGACCGATCCAGCCATTTACTCTGGGGACACTTTCCAAAAAACCTCAGGCATCACCAATTTGTTGTTTTTTTGGTTTTATGAGTATTCTGTTTTGGAAAAAAATAATAATGTAAATCTTTTGCTACAAAAGAAGATGACGGTTGATATAGCGTACAAATATACTAAAAGATTACTGGAAGAAATCGAAAGAAATCATTACAGAAACGATTGTTTTGCTAAAACAGAGAGCTGTTAAGAATATATGCCAGAATTGTGATGTTCCTATAGAACTCAAAGACGTGTGCAAAAGGAAAATCAAAAGAATGCCTGAAGAGCTTGCAACTGGCTCTAACTTGACTCCAGATGTCAAACAAAGACAAATAATACTTCAAGTTGTGCATTCCATAACTTTCCAATTATGTGATCGTTACGAAAAGTTAAATAAACTCTCAGCTGATTTTGAGTTTTTAAGTGATGCGTCGTTTCTAAAGATGAGCCTTAGCGACATAGAAAAGTGTATCAAAGATTTGTGCATAAAATTTCAGAGAGAGTTAGATTCTGGAAAATTTCTGCAAGAAGCTGAAAGTTTCAGATACGGACCCAGGAGCTTTTTAAATTTTAGAGCCAATCTCCATGTTTCAAATTAAAACTAATTAAAAACTTTTTGAGATCGACTATGTCTCAAGAAAGACTGTCTCATATAACCCTAATCTCTATAGAGAGGTCCATCACAGGCTCTTTTAAAATATGTATTTCAGGATTGCAGCAGAGAAAACAAGAAAAGTTTGTATCTGAAATGATTATGTTAACTAATAATTTAAATTTTCAAACGAATGTGCTAATTGTCAAGTTCCTATAGGTATAATATTTTTTTGTGTTTACTATTATTATAGAGGTGTGTGTTAGAATTGTGTTTAGTTTTTTCTGCTTTTTTATTAGTCTCATTCTAGATTTATTTCCATTTTTTTACTATATAATGTGTATTTAAGTAATTAATTAATAGTAATAATTAATTGTAAAACATGCGATTAAAAACTGGCGAATTAATTTCTAAATAAACCGCCATACAGTAAGAGTTTTTTTTTCACTATTAGTGCACTTGGGTGGGGGGGGGGGGGGGCAAAAATTCTGAAAGTACACATCTTTTTATTTCAATAAAGCTCTAAGTTACAGGGCTGCGTTAGATGTCATTGAAAAATTTAAGTATATTAGTATTATGAAAGTTATTACAGAACCAAGCAGCTTGATCTTATGTTACCGTTAGAAATTACAATTAATATATATTGTAACGTTTTAACAAAACATTTATTTATTTTTAATATTTATTTTCACTGAATTTATATCACTGATTACACATTTGTTACTACGACATCTACTAGACGTTGACCAGAGCTTATTCACTGCGTAACCGCTCTCTCCATTGCCTTTATATATCTTTTCCTTGTTTCTCTTGATGAACCTAGATTTTTTGCGCCTTTTCTCACATATTTGACGGTTGTAACCCCTAGAAAGTTCGAGTCTTCTCTGGTATGTTCGATGCACTTATTGGTGGCGCGTTACAATATTGTACTAAGAATTTACGCTGTTTGGATTCATTTTACGTTATAGAAAGTTCCGACTATAAGTTGTAATAAAATACCAGGGCACATCCAATTTTAATTAATAACATTTTTGTTACTGTACCATAACTGACTATAAACAAAAATCACTAATTTCACTTATTTAAAAAGAAACCAACCCACCAATTTATTCATTTTATTTAAAATATTAGGAAAATATCAACAGAAACGAATAGATGATTACAAAATTAGTAATTCAGAAAAAAATTAACAAGGGTAAACGCGAAAGTGACATTATAAGAATAAAGGAATCACAGGTTTTTTTGAGCGCCATTTTCTCAAATTTATTAACAATGAAGATTGATTCTTTCAAATATAGATAATTTCATTTTCTGTTTATTACCCAAAGTTAACTTTTGGCATCTTTGGGCATCAGTTTCTTATAATTAAATTTAATTAATTTAATTATTAAATTTAATTAATTTAATTATTACCTATAATTTTATTAATATGAAGCTTCAAAAAGCAAATCTAAAAAAATAAATAATCTATTTCTCATGATTAATGCGAAATCAATTTATGTGCATTTGATTAATCTATATTCGTTAAGAGAATGCACTGCGACATTATTTATGCAAAAAGCTGTACATCAGCAATTGGTAGATAAAATCAAAATATCAGTAATTAAATACCATTAGCGTTTTTGCACTGAAGCACAATTACCGGCAATAAAAAATGGGATGGGAAATTGAAGTGTTTTCTAGTTGGACACCTCAATCAATAAAATTCTCGAATAATTTCTACGTCGTCATCTCCAGCCTTGGTTTTAAATTTCATACCTATATTAAATGCTGTTTTGGTTGTACAACAAATTCCCAAATTTAATGTATGTCAGCCGGGGTTAATGCTACATGACTTTATGGTTGTTCCAAAATTGTGCAATCTCTTAAAATTGAATTTGTTGATCATCTATTTAAGCTAGAGATTTGGGGAAACACTCACTTTAAACCTCTTTTTGTGGGTTTCAATACGATATACAACACAACAGAGTTTCTAATAAATGAAGTTTTTTCTCAATCAGATCAAAATCTCGATTTTAATCTTCTGAGTTTTCAAAATTTTAGAAGTTTCACAATACTTTTTAATTTTTTTGAGTATTTTGAAAAATTCTTTATATCATAGTTTCGTACGTTTTGTCCATTTCTCTAAAGGTTTCCCAACACTCTTTATTATTAATTGTTTCTGAATGTTTTCTTAAAATCTTTTTCAATCATCCAAAAATCCGGTCCTCTGGCAAATAGAGATAATGATTTATAGGAAAAAATGATAATTTCAGTCAATAGGTGCAATATGAATGATGGTTTATCTGGCCCTGAGAAACCATGGGTGTATAGAAGTTTTCGGGAAGTTTATACGAAGTTAGAAGGTTACAGAGCGTTGATCCTATGTTCCGCTTGAGTTTCTGTCTCACGGTAGAGGTTATTATAAAACAATCTGTCCTAAGTAAAATACTTCTTGAATAGGAAACTTAGGTAAGACTTACACTTGCTGAAGATCAAAAAAAGGCTGCAGAATTATTTCGGTTTTTCCCTATTAATATTGGAAACCGCTTTTGGGAATTTATAAATTCTTGAGTTAGTTGTTATTGAAATTTTTTCTTCATCATTTTTAGCTAGCTTTAACCCATTCTTGAGACGTGTGCAAACATTGCACACATTCGTGGCAGGTGAGTCAAAACCTATACTGAATTTTGTAACAGAACAAATGAGTCCACCTGAATAGCTTTTTATACAATAACTAAAGCAGTTTGGATCTAATTTCACAGACACACAACAGTTGGTGTCAAATGAGCCATTCTGTAACTCAAATAAATCAGAAACTGCAGTTTGAATCAAGTTCAACTTGTTGGCTACTTTTATATATGCATTTTGAACCTAGTTATTTGCTATCCCGCGAAAGCAGATTTTGCAAAATGAAGCGCTTTCTTTTGTGAAACAAATTCATAAACTGAGTTTTGCAAATCAACTTCTCATTTTTGCAGTGCAATGAGTGGGGCTGAAATAACTTCCAATCTTGAAAATCTTTTCAATTCTAGAAGTGCAGAGACTAGGGTTGAAGATGAATAAAACATTCTGTTGCATGTTGCTCAGGTAGTTTCAATACTAACGGAAATGTCAAATGGATTCGATTTAAACCTTCTATGAATAAAGATGATTTCAGATCAGGATATCTTAGTATCAACACGCTTCATTTATTCTGTACTGTCTTAAGTTTCTGTGGGATAATTTTTGATATAATTTATTTTAAAAAATAAATCTAGATACAACCAATTAAATCACGTTAACATCCGAAATCTCCATCTTCAGGCCAAGAAAGTGAGTTAACGATACAAAGATGAGTGACACTCTTCTCATTAAAAACTAACTTTAAAAATCTCCTTGTGAATGGCAAAGGTGTATATGATTTTCGAATAGTTTCTTTTAACCATAATATTTTATGTTTTTTGGGAACTGTAAGGCCAAGCTAATCGTACAAAGCAGAGCACGTTGGAAATGTAGACTGAATCTTCCGAACTATCAACATTTTTGCTCCTAGAAACGAGCTGGCCTTGTTATGTTATTTTATTAATTACAAATACTCTTCATCATATTTGCATATTTTCAAACAATTAAGTACCACTCGATACACACAGCGTAATAATTCTCTTTAAGAATTTTTTAAACTGCCTATAGCCCATACATGGGCATCTCAAATTGCCACAAAGCGTTCAGCTTCACATCAACGAGCTGGTAGTATTCAATGCTCGTCAAAAGGAAATCGCATTAATTTTGTGTTGCCATCAGAACAACATTAGTGTATTGTAGCTCTAGAGACTGTAATAAACATTTGGCGCCTATTGGACTTGCCGTAAATTCAAACTGTCCATTTGGACTGCTATTAATCATAGTTCAAATTTTTCCACTTCCACTTCCATCTACTATCTGTATTCAAGCTAAGTTGTTTGATAGGGTCCCTGGTTCCTATTTGTAACAGTTTTTTGTCCTTGAAACACCTACTTCAATATATTCATCAGTTGCGCTACTTTTGGCTTTACTAAGATATCGAAATGTCATATCAAGTTGGTTGCTACTTAATAATTCAGAAAACCAAAAATAAAATGTTTATTGTTCACTATAGGGATGCGAATTTCCAAGATGTAAAGGTAATTATAGTTCCATAACCCGAGACGTTTCGGCTACTTATGAACAAAAAAAAATATGCTTCAAATCAGTTCAAGACCTGGTCAAATCTGCTATTATCTTCCTTTCACTGGAGATATCATTTTATCCCTAAAAATGAGATTTTTCTCAATGGTTCAGGATTTACAAAGTCTAGTCAGCGTTCGCCCATATACTAAGACACATCACTCAGTCACGAAAGTTGGAAAGTTTGGTAAATTACGGAATGAATTACAAAGGGTAAAGTTCTAATGGAAGATGGAGTAAAAGCGTTAAGACAAATAGCAATGATCAAATTATTAGTTGTCAACACTGATTTTTTTCTATATGACCAAAGGCTAGCAAACACAATAAAGAAAGCATGAGTGGCCCCTAAAAGCCACTCCTTCATAAGTGTCTTCGTTTACGAAATCTGTAAATGTCAAAATTATCGACATAATGCCCTATATGTATCGCTCTCACTTATTTACCTGAAATCTCACCATTAAGGTCCAAAGTAATTTTGTTAATTCTAGCTATTAGTTGATGCTGTAATCACATCAAGTGGTTATGAAAGCAGTGGGGTTGGATACTCAGTCATATACCAAAGTCTCACAATTGAGTTCTAAATTTTTTCCTGTTCGTTCTTCCATCCTCTGTCAATGTCGCAAAATTATTTACATTTTGTTGTTTGATATCTGTGTCTCAATGCCAATACTTGCAATCTATAGGTGCTAACTTAATTAAATGATTTGAGTTCATTGATTTAACGTAATTCCATAGAAATGCTTAGTTTTTTAAATACTGTAATACCTAGCACAAGTAAAGTAATAACAGTGAAACAAGAATGAACATAAAAAATACAAATCATAAAACTTCCCCAAACAACGTTATAATCTTTTGACGAAAAACACAATTGTTATTGGCGCATTTCCTTGGTTATACCGAGGTAAGCCGCTCTAGGTTTCTTGTGTGGCGTTTCCTTCAACAAGAAATACAACCGACGAGGACCAAAACGGAATAAGGAGTCATAATCGCAGGATATAACCAGACATTCTTGAGGGTCCGAATTGGTTGCTAATACTGATTTGTCAAAGATAATTTTCTTTCTTCAAGTCAGCCTTTCAGTAGAATAGTATAGCATTAAAAAATTCCTTGAATGTTTATTTTTCCGTCTCTTTAAGTTAACAACTTTTTAAGCTTTAAAAAACTTTATAATGATGACGGTCTTATTAAATTCATGATCATCCTTCATTTCATAAGCATGTAACAGAATAAAGAAGAAAAAAAAATATAAAATGTCAGTCTAGAAGTAAACATGTTGTAAAAGATTTTTTCTAATAAACCCAATTAAGTGTACGCAACAAACATGTACTCGCCAAACGAGATCCGATAAAAACGAGCGTCTTTACTTTCAAAACTGCAAAATGCGGCAAGTCTTTTAACTAAATTGCTTCTTAAAGTCGCTAAGAATTTACAAATTGTTAACTGGAGACGAATGCAATCCATTATTCGCGATGCTCGGTGGTGTTTTATGAGACTTGTTCGGTGGTATGTGCGACTCTCTCCGCAAACTTTGAATGGCAAAAAGCGCAAAATAAATGGCTAAAATTTTTCATAACATTCTCTTCTAGTTTTATAAAACCAGTGCGCTCGTACTTTTTGTTCGCCTTTTGTGTGTGGTAGAAGTTTGCAAATTCTACGCTTTTTTTGTTTTAATGTTAAATTAGCCGGGGAATTTTTGTTCTAGGCGCGCATAATGTGAGTTTTATTTCTTTCTAAAAGTTCGGTGCTCAATCACAGACGCGCGACGCCAGTTATTATTAAACAGTTGGCTGTTGATACGGAACAAAAAAATGTAATTTTTACATTCCCACCAACCCCCCTCCCGCCCTCTAAACTCTTTTGTTTTACACTCTTTTCCTTTTTTTTCAATAAATTTCCGTTTGTGTATGTACTCTAAAAAGACAGGACGTTTAATAAAAAAGCCTGCAACTAAATCAATTATGTGACAAAGAAGCGAGGCGAATGCCGATGTTTACTAATGAATAAATTTTACGGTTGTCGGTTAGATTTGAACAAAAAGACCTTTTTAAACATCCGAGAGTGCGAGGCGTCGATCGACGAGAGAAAAATCTGTTGACTACGTCTGTATTAATATACAGAAATTTTTTTAAAATATATTGCGTTTTTCCAGACTAATCTATTTTGACATTATTTAATTAAAAAAGAAAAAAACATTGATGAAGTAATTTCCTTTGACGAGATTTAATATTTTGGATGTTAAAATTCGTAAATTGGAAATGTCGAAAACAAAATGAGCCCAGTATATAAATGACATATTACAACGTAACGAAACGGGAAGATAACTGAAATAATGCATATTTTGATGTAGAAGTTCAACTGGAATTATCGTCTGTCGATTAAAATTGACTTTACATGTTTTATACTTTAGCCAAAACGTGTTTGAGTTATGCGGCTTTCATAGATAATGACGTTCGTTATTGCATTACCTTTCTTGTCTCGTTAATACAGACAATTATAGCTACCGCAAAAAAAATAAGCAGGAATATTTTTGTGTAACTATCTTAATTGTGTTATAGGCAAGATATATTGTTTTCAATTTGAAATGTACTGAAGAAGAAAACTGTTTGTCTGAAACGTATCCAATTTTATAAAAAAGTTTGATTGCTACCCTGGACACAGAGAGATAAATACTTGTTAATACGTACAATAATACAAATGGGGAAAGATATAGCAAAATAAAAAAGTAACAAAATTCTTCTTGGATATACAGGGTGTTAATAAAAAAGTAACACATTTCAAAAAGTGATAATAGAGGTCAAAACAAGAAACAAATTCAAATAAACTCGATGGTTTCCCAGATCTGATATACTAAATGTTTCAAAGTTGGATTTACTTACATCAAAAATTTTAGTCGTTGTTGAACTTTAACTATAGTTTTCTATGGATGCAATTGTTGCAAGCAACTTTCACAGTTGTATCCATTAAAATAAAGCCTTGCTCAAAGTTAAACAATGACTAAAATGCTGGGCCTTAGTAATAATATTCTCTTTAGATTCTAATGGATTTAATGAAATAGCAATACCTAGGATCAACTGTCTCGCTACACCCATAATCTAATGAAAATAAAATTACTTAAGCCTACTCACGGTGAAACTAATAAAAATCCATATGAAGCTAGACGTACTTATCAGCAAAGATATCCTTTAAGGCATGTTTCGTCTCATCCAACTTTTCAAGAAGCCTCCAAAATTAAACAGTGGGCATCCTCGTATAGTTCGCATGCAGAATATTGAAAAAGACGTTTTAGAAATTGTCTAAAATAATTCCCGTGTGAGTACTAGACGCATAAGTGCAGCTTTGGGCGTTAATCATGTGTCTGCTTAGAAAGTTTTCAGAGTAATGGCTGTATCTCTATCAGTCAGTGTCTCCAATTTTCCCAATGGCTCTTACGTCGACCAAATTCAAATCCAAATTTTCCAAAAAAAAGATTCTGTTTACGGACGAAACTGACCTTTCTCGAGATGGAATTTTCAATTTTCATAATCTGTATAAATGGTCAGATGAAAACCCGCACCAACTGCATATTGGAAACCATTAGATCGGACGTTCCATAAATGTCTGGGCTGGCATTATTAGAGATAGCTTCATTAGACCATTTTGTTTGACGAATCGACTGAATGACGAATCCTGTCTAAAAAAACCAGCTAGATTGGACCCATTGCTTGGTTATCAAAATCTCCAGCTGCTACACCTATGTATTTCTTTATTTGATAATACCTGAAGGAAATTGTTTACTAAACAGAACAATACAAGAAATGAGCTTTGGCAGGAAATTTAGAAGCTTGCCGAAAATTGAGGCATCACGGCGGTTTTGATCACGTAGATGAGTCAATTCAACGACGAGTTCTTCTTACAAGAAGAAGGACAACCGTTTGAATGTCTTTAAACTAATTCAAGCTGTTGATATAAAATATTTTTTTTGTATTACTTAATAAATTGAAATTTAAAAAATACATTAATTGCAAGTGTCGGTTTATTTCTTTTCCAACGTTATGCATCTCAACTATGCAATACCTAACTAGAAGTAAGTTTAAGACATTCAAAAAACAACCTTTTTTCCTGCAACTTTTATTAATAAAGATGTTCGATGTTTTGATAAATAACAATGATGCAACCAAAAGTTAACATATCTGCACGCAACTTTAAATGCCAATATCATGAGATTCATTTGAATATTGGACCTGAGTTTGTCGGTATTTTGATTTTTACTATCACCTCCCGAACTGTGTAGTGTTTTTACTAACACCCTGTATATGAACATCTAAGACTAAATTGGGGTATAAATAATAAGAAAAAAATTAAAATCTAATAATTAGATTTTGTGAACCCTCCGAATTAATTATTATTCTTATAGAAGAAATGACAATTATTCCTTTCAGGTCAGACCGTATAAAAGATATGAAATTAATTTTAATTTTGGCACAATATGTGTATTTTGAGGTAAAAGGCAAGCAAAAAGTTCCGTTAGTTAGGTTACGTAAAACATAACCTAAGTTAAATTACTTTCGATTGTTACATGTTCAAATTCATTCAAAGGCGCAGCTATAAATAAGTTAATAATCTAGTCGACTACAAACTAATTTAAATCTAAATTAATTTACCTAATAATAAACAAAAGTTACCCCTTAATTAAAAGAAAATGAACATTACATTCTTATACAGTTTTTAGCCTCAGGTTGACATTTCATTTACTTACAATAACGTTGAAACAAGCATATACGAACATGGTACGCATATGCTACAGAACAGCTAATTAAAATCCCATTTTCAATACATATGAAGAACAAAACACAAAAATAGCTCGTTCAATTCTTTTGTGTATTCTACAGAACAAGGCAAAAATGAATCCGTTCTTAAAACATAAAAAAACAACAGGCATCAAAAAGTAGAATAATTTCATTTCCCAAACGTATGAAAATAACATTCGATCCCAAAACAGTTGTAATAAGAACAATAAAATATTGTCAAATAAAAACTTTTTCTCGTATCTCTTTATGCCTCCGTTTCTAACATTTACATTTTTCATATCACTATTTTTGTATTTTTTTACAATTACGTTTCAGGTTCCTGTCTTTAATGCTCGAAGCCACGTTTAGTGAATTAGTCATAGAACTTCACGCAGTCATTGTACTTTGAAAAAATTGGTATACTTGGTTATGGTACTTTTTGCATTTAGGTGCCTTAGTTAGATGTTAAATGAATTAGAAAGACATGACAACTGTCTGTTCTTATTTCTACCACCATCATAAGTTTCCCGCCTATAGATTTACAAGATTTACTTCTTCATCCACAAATAAAGCGATTCAAGAATAAATTATAAGAAATGCAGTGTAGGATATTTCAGAATATTAGGGAAATAACGCTACGAGCCTACTAAAATGATCGATGATAAAAATTTCAGTGCCTTATTACGTATAAAATCATTAAGTATGGGTAAAGTGGTTTAAGTGAGAACGTCGACAATCCTATCTTCCTTTTCTTTAATACCTAATTGCAATCTAGCCAATTCAAACTAATAAGCAATTTCATTCTAACCTAAATTACTAATTTCAGCTTTTGGACAAAGGTTTTACCCAACAGCATTCTTTAGGTTCTTGCGCTAAACTACACTAAGTTTAGCGTGTACACAACCCCACTTTACTCTGTTTTTATCCAATACTCAGCACTTAAATTAATTCCAAAATTAGATCCAAACCGGTTTTAGTCTCTGTTTGTAAAACAGAAGCTTAATTATAAAGAGATAGAGTGGAGTTTCTTCAGATCAATCAATACATCTTTTTGCACCAAATGCCAAGTTCTTCCCTTTTCCTTTTAATTTGAGATTTAATCATTTGATTATTATTGTTAATTATGATAACTGGTATATGCTAAATTATTTTATTAGTGAAATTAACACGTACCGATTTTGTTTCGTTCAGTTTGATTCGTCGTCGCTTTATCCAGTCGTTGATTTGGTCGATAGCTGTTTGTAGTTTTCCTCAGCGGTACTGAGAAATTGACTTTTTCTTCTAGATTAAGTTTATAGCTTTTCCAGTCCGTTTGTTTAATCATCAAGATCGGATTGTTTTCTTTCTTTATATTTTCACTCAACGTCAGAATAATTGGTGAGTGATGAGTTTACATCATATCCTTTTTTTACTTGTAAGAAATCTGCTGATATATTCTTAACAATAGAGAAGTCGATGAGACCCGGTATCTTGTTTCGATCTGGTGGTCAATGCGTTGAACTGTTTGCAGCTCATGTTAATGTTGTAGCAATCCATTGGCATTGTATTCCATAATTCTAATATTAGCCATTTTTGAATTTGGGGATAGCTCTTTTGGCGCTGTATTCTAATCTGGTTAATCGTTGTTAGAATTTCCTAAACATTTGTTCTTGTTTGTTTAATTTTTCTAGAATAATCTTTAATGTCTGTAAGTAAAATCGTTTGCTATTTATATCTTGCTCGTTTTTATTATTATTAGTATGTATTGTGCCTGCCACAACCTGGCTTTTCCTCTTTGGCTGATGGTTCTCTCTTGGTGGTTGTTTTTGTAAGCTTATCTCTGTCGTTTGATTGTTTTTTATTCTTTGCATTCCTCTGGCAATCAAGCAACCTCAGTACTTTGCTAGATAGTCGCCTTCGCAATGTACAGATTTCGGTTTAACTTCTCTTGTCTTTTTGCAGTCCTTGGTAAAATGTCTACCAGTGCACTTCACACATTTCTGTAACTTCCATTGTCTTGTTTGTTTAATTCTATGCTTTCATCATTGATGACTTTTATCTGAAACCCACTCAAAATATCGTCAAGTTTCTCATGTATGTCTTGAAATCTTTCGTTACTGTCTATCACTATTGGTAAAGGTAATTGTTTTTTTGGATTTTTGTTTGCTATTATTCTGCTTATTCGAGTCATTTTGTGGCGGTGTTAGAAAAGTATCCATTTTTTGTTTTCGCCCTCATCCATTCCGTTCATTGATATAATATTCGACTTGTTCTCTTCCTTCTCTAACTTTTTTCTGAAGTATACTTTTACCGCATATTAATTAAGAACTTTCTTACATATTTAGTTTCATTCTTAGCAGCAATCGCTGCGGCGTTTGCATATTCATCAATCATCATACGCGTTTGGTCGCGATTGCAAGGGTCATCTTGTTTATGCACTTTTGCATTGTCACACTATAAACACTTGACATTTCAACGAAGCCCAGAAAACACAACCTCGCTCGTTGAAAGTCAAACGATTCCTTTTTTATATCTAATAAAGCATAAAGATAGGTTCCTGTACACGCTACAAATAAAGGAAGGACACGCGAGGGAATTGTTTGATTAAATTTCTGTTCGAAAGTTCTAGGTTTCGCTGATAAATTTGCCTTTCGCCACGAAACTGAATAGTACCCAGTTGCTGGACGTATAGTGTTCACCACCAAAAATATTCGGTTTTAACCTGCAAAATATATCTATTCTAATTTACTGTTCTTTTAAAGTCATATCAGCATCGATGCAGCCAGCACCATCATCTTCACTGTTGATTCCTAAGCAGTGACATTAAAAGCTATTTTGTAGTTACGCTTTTGGTTGGAAGAGTAGAGCTCTGACGTAATTTTATAATGATCGTCCCTTAGAGTTAGGCCACCACAAAGTCCCCACAAATGAAATCTTCAGTCCTAGAGTGCTACTTTGGTTGTGGTGATTTGATTTGATGGAATTGGTGAAATCAACTTTTCGTCAACAAATGAAGACGATAATGAAAAAGTAGAGACTTTGTGGAAGACAACACGATCTTGAAATGGTGGGTTTACTTCCGTTGTTGGACATGACTAAAATCTTGGTTTTGATGTGTGAGTAGGCAATTTGCGGGGCGTGTTTGAATTTATTGATAATGTTAGTTGCGACTAGAAGGATTAGATCGAGGATACTCTCGAGGTCAGGAAGGAAGAGATTCAGCTGGTATCCCAGTCTTTACTGCAATTTATTGCAGCCTGGATTGAATCTTGTCTCAGTTATAGGCTATGAAAAAAGTCCTAACATTGCAGAATCACACCAACTCCTCGACTGCATGTGTTTAAGATAATACATGTTTCGTGAAGGAAAGTTACCTTGAGGGGGAGAGACGCGGCGGTACTTAGTTATACCCTTGTGTCCAGAAGGTTAAGTAATGCCAATAGTAACGCTCCATATTGCAAATATACGAAGAAATAATATTTAGGATTTTCATGGATCCTATGACCTTCAGGAATTCAGCTTGAAGTTTCATTTTAAAATCCATAAATTACATTTTCAGACTGATATTATTGACACATAAGACACAATCTGCTTTAGTAACAACGAGAGACACTCCAATAGGGTCATGTCTAGAAAGAGATTTACTGCTTAAATCTTATTCATAGAGAACCCTCAAGTACCTAATAAGAATACTATTGTAAGCATATTCCAATGCTAAATTACTTAAAATTTCAAAAAGCATTGCTAAACCTAAAATCGTGAAGACATTAGTATGAATTAAGATCTTAAATGTAATCAGCTCAGGGAAATGTGAAAAAGTAATGTTGGCCGATGACAAGCGAATGATCTTCAAGATAGTTAGCATAATTCTCGCAGAAACCAACTTTTCTGGAATCAACAAGCAAATGGTATGTATGATCCTAGCTTGATCAATTTTTGGCTAGAAATGAAAGACTGACTCGAGAATTGATCCAATGAACAGAAGATTGGCAGATGTTTAATGTTTCTTTTATTTCTTACAAAATGAATATTTTTCATCAGCTTGGTGTTTTCATATATATAGCCGTATGATTTCTTGAGAGACGGCCCAAAAGGAAAAACATTATAACTTGCAAATTAGAATTTTTTCCTTAACAAAAACCATCAGTACGTATATGAAAGCTTTAGTTTTGTAAGATTCAGTGCCTTCCAACGTGTCCATGTAGGGAAAAGGAATACATCTTATAGAAACAAACCACTCCAGCATTTAGCTAGTGACAGTACTGCAGGTTGGTATTGAACTGATGGTATTGTCGTAATGACAAAAACTAAACTTGTTGAAGACTGTAAGAATACTATCGTAACATCTGTTCACTTAACAAACTCTTTAAAGCAATTTTCAGTTGTATTCCACGCTTGCTTTGCTTGTGGGCCATCGTATTCTTACTTCAACATTGATGTTAAGTTGTGTTTTACACATACGGTAATAACCACGAAAACTAATGAGACACTTATGCAAGACAATGAAAACAAGTAATATGTTGAATTTTAAAAAATCCTCTAACAGAGACAGTAACAAGAATGCATATGCAGGCAACATCAAAGACAATGCAGTTCATTAATTTTGAACTAATCCGACAAAAACAACTCGTAAAAATGTTACCGTTTTTTATCTCAATTAAATTATCCATGCGAAGAATTCCTGTTATTTGCTTTTCTCTATGTTTTAATGATGTCCAAAAAAAAAAGAATAAAACACAAAAAAAAACAAATATTTGGCAGGTTCTTTTAATTAATCATGAATTTTTATAAAACAAACACAAATATTTTATTATAAAAAGATATGACGGCAAATTTTGTATTAAAAAGGACTAAATAAACAGAAGAGTGGATATCTTTCAATTACACTAACAACTACTACATGCGAAAGCAATTAGAGAATTAGAAGCCTGAAAACATTTTTAACACACTCAAAAAAGCATAGAATTAAAATAAACATTACCAATTCGTAGCAAAGCAAAATAATTTTTAATTAAACCAAAACATTCCTTTCATATAAACTGCACTTGGAAGCACAAAACGACGCGAAAGCCGCCTAGAACTTAATTACCTTACGCGTCTCGTCTTAATTTTAACGGATGTTCACTCCCACATGATAGGTAAAATGAACTAAAAATTACCAAGCAATTATCGCGTTAATGCTTCAGAATTTAGGTGCAATGTTACCGGGAAGAGAGGTTAAGTTAGGTTAGGAAATTCATTAAACGTGCTTCATCCGCTTCTGCAATTGTTCGAGCTTTGTTGCTAATTTGTTGGTTTCGTATACAACTAAAGCACTGAAAGCTAAAGCTATTGTGAAAGCAGACGCTTCCACATACAAAAGGATTTACTTTAATTCGTTCCTCCAAGAACAGACTTAACAAACCGATGCAATTTCTCACAGCTTTTGTTTTAATGAACGACCCTCTACTCTTTACATGTGAACGAACAATACAAAAATTAAAAAAAGCGCAGAGAGAAGAAGAAGAAGAAATATAAATGAGGGGAATAATAAAAACGCGTTTTGCGAAACAACTGTTTTTATATAATGTAAACATAGCTAAAGAACCTCGTTAATGATCCACTGTTGGAAAAACATGTGTTACCTTCCAAAAAACATTAATCTCGAACCAACATCAAAGCTGGAAAAAACGGATAAAACCCCTCATAAAGAGAAGTATGCGTCCCGTCACTTTGCTGCAGAAATTTCATTATTCTAAGAGCTGTTCCCTTTTTTACACGTCATTCGTTGCATGTTTGTACATCATTTATTTTTTATGTTTCATCCTTCGAACTTTTACCGTCTTTTTTTTGTCACTGCACATCACGAACGTAAACGAAAGACAGGAATACCATACCTACATACAGCGGACGCACGAACCGCGTTTACTCATTTATATTTCATATTCCGTTGGGAATGAACAGTAGATACATACATACTACGTATTAGAGCTTGCATAAAAGGCGTTACTTTACTTATTACGAATAATAGAAGTATGCATTTTTTATAAAACGAATAAAACAAAAATTTATTGAATATTGTGCGCGTTTGCGACATCAATCGCAAAGCTCTTTAGATTGACAAAAATCCAGACAGAATCAGGAAGTTCAGTAACACTTCTAGGTAACAAGGGAAAACTTTTATGAAATTCTCCCGTCGTGCTGCCCGTATAAAGTGTTTATATTTTAACATTTTTAAAACTAGTAGGTATTACGTCTTTCGAAAACAGTAGCATTGCAGTATTCCTTCCGCACGCTCCATCTTTCCAAAACTTAATTGTGACGTATACAGGAATAGCATTCACAGTCTTCAGATTCTAAAGTTGCACATAATGTACATCCCAAAATGTAGTAAATACAAGAAAAAAAAAGCAAAAAGTGGTTTCAGTTTGCCAACGTTACATTTGGTGGAGGCACGGGAAGCAATAAGTTTCTACATTAATTTCTGTTATGATTACGGTTGTTGCTAAATGCCAAAAAGAAGCTATAGACCATTGATTCTTACTGTACATTTCATCATTATCAGCATGGCGTATGATAGACTCAAACCACTCTTCTTCTCTTTCTAACAATGAGCAGATACTGTTTTCATGCCTTTAAACACAATTTAATTAAAATTGATAGAATATTGAATAATTTCCACTATTACCTGGTTTACAAGCATTTATTATTACCTAAATGGTTTCTTACTTCTGTACAAAATATAAATCTTGTAGGTCTTCTAGTTTACAGATTAATTTAAAGGTTGTTGGTGTATCAAAAAGTACTTGATCTGAGAGTCTAGCTGTTCTTTTAATTCTGATTGAGGCACCAACAAGGTAAATTAAGGATAGAAGTTCTTAATTGTAGCCTGAATAACTTAAAATTTTGTTTTTACTTAATGATTTCCTTTTTATCAGCATCCACCAAAAGTTTCCCTTATTCTTTTAAGTTTTTTTAGAGTAACCCGCATGAGTGTGTGATCCAGGCAAAACAAATTGATTATGAATTTCCTTCAACAGAAGTCCCTTAAAGCAAATCGTTATGTGGTTTTTTGAATTTGTTTCAGTTAACAATTATTCCTACGTGAAGTGGTCGCCCCAAGTGATGTTCCGCTCCTAAGCGCCGCGCCACGCCGTATGGAAACTAAGCTGCCTTGAGTTTGAACAAAGTTCCACGTCTATTAAAGTGGTTCATCAATGTTATAAAGTACAACCTTTAGGTTTTAAAGTATCGTAAACTTCCTTGGCAGCAGCTTACCTTTTCCAATTTAATAAATAAATACTAGTTCGGCCCCATTGAGAATCAAGGCCAACCCTCCATTTTTTGCAGAGGTCTGAAGCTCCCTCCCCATTCCTATCTTTTGTTTTCATATCATAGTCGAAGAGGCTTTATTTGTTAAATGGCATTCAAAACAAGAACGAAGATTAAAAAATTAACATAATGCAATTTATCTGCTCTATATCTGCATGAAGTAATGTGTTGTTTACCTCGCAAACAAAGCCAATTGTTTCTTAACAATCTAAGCAACTTTAAATCATAAATGTACTTTTCATATCATACGTTTTACATAACATCGTAAATTGGTAATTATAATTTTACAAAACGTACAGTACTGCTTCACCATGCAGTTAATATACATAAGCGTGTAACAAAGAAGAGAAAGTTAACTTGAAGCATGTCCAATAAGTAGACGGGCAGTTTTGAACATTGTTTTTGGCGAATTTTAAAAGACAGCTAAACTAACAAATCCCGCCATTATTTGACAGTAGAGGGTACACTCAAATTAATAATATTATAGCAATGGTGGACAAACTTTGCTCATAGTTATAAAAACAAATTTATCAACTAAAACTAATTTTCAAGCAGAAATCTAACCGAAACATTTGGATTTGACCTTCTAACCGTGCATACATTATGCAAACGTGTTTTGTTGTCGTATGGGCCAATTCGGCTTCGACGGCCAAATTTTCCCATCCCTAGTGGGAGCTTTGAAAATTTCTACGCAACAGATTACAGAACAATAACGAATCACCGGACATCTGTGGATTAGAAGAGGTAAGTTCAATCAGCTTTAAAGCAAATTTGCCCATAAGTACCCAGAAAATTATGAAAACGTTCACTCAGGTGTAATTAAACTCGAGAAGTTAGAGATTAAGGAACGAACAAAACAAACTGCATTCAAATACTGTGATAGTCAAAGTCAGAAGGGCAAAAGGCAAAACCAAGATTCTAATACCTAACGACGAAACGTAGTATGTTCTCTTTGATTCAAAACAGATTTCGGAGACGGCATTTTTCACTTTAGCACCTAGGGCAATGTATTATTAATAGACTGATCCTCCTTGTAAGTAGGTTTCAGTTTACGTTTGGTATTCTGTTCTGGCTGGATTTTGTACCAAAATATATTCTTCGTGTTTATCATAGATTCATTTTATTGAGAGCTATTGGTCACTACGTAAACAATCAGAAAAACACAAATATAACGAAAACCTCAAAAAACTTAGCAGACCTGAAAATAATTCTCGAAAGCCTTTTTACACTATGTCTAGAAAGTCATTACAAAATACTCCCTATAACTGTGTCAGAATTATTCTTAATTTAGCAAAATAAAAGTTGTTCGAATGCTTCTCAAGTAAAATCGTAAAAAATAAATAGCTACAAGAGATTGGAAACTCAAGGAACAAACAGATGATGCAATTTTATGAATTCCAACAACAATATTCAGACACTCTTGAACAAATAAAAATTAATTAATATTGCCTACGATGAAAAGAGAAATATAAGCGAGTGGCGTTATAATGCAAGCTAGACAAGCTAGTCCACTTGAGAAGGGCGCCAATAACTTTCTGTTAACGGAAATGTGAATCCTCCTACTCACCCACAGTATCATCAAAGAAGTTCTTCTAATTAAGCACAGTGCCTTAATATATGGTCCAAAATAAAAATTTATCAAAGTTATAAACCGCATGGAATACTTCTAACAAAGATTTTCTGTGATTTCTTTTTGAAAAACCATGACACTCGTGCAACATTCTTACTTACTTGAAATTACAGAAAAATGTTTTGATTCTATTACTTTTTTTCTTTACACAACCAAGCATTTCTGATGCACTAAAATGTGTAAGCACCATCAAGCAGTTGTAAAGCCTTCAGAAAACAAAGCTATATGCGGCGTTTTATAGCTGAGTTGTCTTTTTCGAAACGGACATGCTTCACAAATCACTGAATTTGAAAACCCTAAAACCCTATCATGGACGGTTTGCAGACAATAACCTGAACTACAGATTTGGTGTTTGAGAGTGTATTACTACTACTACCTGAGCGAAAGTTACTTTACTACTCACTGTCCGGCACTATCTAAAACACATTCAAAATACCTACGATTTAGGTTAGTTCAAATTGCATAATCATAAATTATTCTACTTCTGGATCATCTATTAATAAATTTATTTTTCCTACGAAATGCCAAGAGTAGAAATCAAAAGACCCAATTAAATAACCACATTATTACTTTCATATATACATCAACCGAATCGTTATGAAAAAGAAAAAAAAATTGAAAACATACCTTTTTCATTGGACGATACTCGAAGGAAAATATTGAAGATGAATAACAGCATTTAATAAAAAAAATTCTTCTCGTAATAAATGTGGGCGAAAAACCATTGCACGGACCTAATTATTTGGATGTTATTCTATAAATTTTATGACAATGTTTGTGCACAAAAAAAAGAGCAAAATTATTTTGAAACCTTTTTACAGCTGCAAGATATTAAATTTTACACCAAATTTAACCATTCACTATGAAATAAATGTCAAAAGACTCCTTCGAAATTACATGAATAAAATGGAATAATCCGTAATTTCTATACCCAAATAAAACTCAAGTTAAAAACCGATCGCATTCGACCTGAAATTGCAGTTGCTCGGCTTTTAACGTAAGTCTCGTTCTTTTTACTACCATAAAACTACGACATCCAGAATTACATCAATACAAATGGCCTTTTAGAGTGAGGGACGAGGACAGGACGAGAAACTCGATGCAAAAATCAATATTCGTACACATGCATAAATATAAAATACGCATCATGGTGTTTGATTAGACCGTAAAATATTCACGAGCTATGCGAATTTATGTCCGATACGTAAGCGTGAATTTTTTTTCGTGTTGTTCGGTCAAACCTCGGTCAATATCGATTTAATAATGCACGGTAAACGAGCGGAAATTTGAAAGCGTATAAAATAACACAGAAGGAAATGGAAGACAATGCTGATTATTTTCAGATTTAACTGAAAAAAAGCAACCGAAGCTCACCTCAAGGCTTTTTAACAAACGATAGTTTTTGAGCGCGACAGGGAAATAAAATTCGAGAAGCGAAAATAAATCCTTCCTTTTTACGACGCTTTTCACCTTAAAAAACGAGTACAAACGGAACAAGAGCATCTTCTAAACGATGATTCTACACCCTCCAGGCGTCGCGAACGCACATTTAGGAAACAAAACCAAAGTTTTCTTGAGACTGCACTCCAGAGTCTTAATTAGAGGACCGTTAATTCTAAGATCCGAAAGCAGTAAAACTGAAAACTGGGAAATTGTTACGACGACGAAAATTTGTCCGAGGCCCCTGAAAAGAGAAAGGGAAATGAGTGAAGGTTTTATAGATTTTGTAAGTTTCGCCCAAGCAACCCGAGGAACAATGTAGCTATTGTAATTCTGCGTACGAGTTGCAAGCAGCAGACGGCGTCGTTTGCCGGATCGATAGCCCAAATGGCCCGGCTTGGAGGTCGATGCCGCCTCCTAGAGGGGATCACTCTTTCAACTCGGAGAAGACTCCCATTATGCTAAAACCGCATTAGCTCGAATTGAAATTTCCAGCTGCAGTTCCACAACGTTTTAATATAGGCAACCGTTAAAACTCACAGAGATACGCTTTTGTGAGCATCTGATGTTTGGGGTTACTTAAAAAGGTATAACCAAACTATAAGGCTTAAAAAGGAAAAAAACATTTCTAGAAATTAATTTTATACTACAGTAAGACTTTTTTTTAAAAGAAAAAGAAATAAGCGGCGTCAGCTCAAATTTATCTACCAGTCAAGAAATCCAATTTAAATCTAAAAGTTTTTAACTTCTCCGAAAAGAACAGGCACTTATTTAAATCCTTTTATTTGTAATATCCCAAGTAATTGCAATATAATCCTCTAAAATACTATTAGTCCTGTTTTCTAAAAATGAAAACTGCCCAAAAACATATTTCGAAAACAATATAAAAAGTTTTCGCTTTTTTTCCTTTTAAGGGTTTCTAAATGAAATCTGACCTAAAAGTTCTTAGTTTAAATTATACCAGTGGGAATCTTCGTCGTGCTACACCCTTTCCTTCATCTAATATCTTTCAAAACCAACTTGTTAAATGAATTGAAAAAATCGAACCACAAAAAAAGAGTCCTTTTGTGGTGGTAACATCTTTTCCACTTATTTCTGAGATAAATCGTTTTTTTGACTTTTACATTCCTTTTCGTATTTCTCACATTCTTTCCTTCTTTATCTTTGAACTTTTATCCCATAAATTAAATGAGTAAAAATGTTGTTGCACTTGCTCTTTTTAGGAAACACGGTCAGTGCATCAAATTCAGTCTAACTGTCGAGTAAAACGTTAAAAACTTTTTCGCCAGTATTTGCCAACATTACTTCACGTCGCTTCACGCAAGTTTATTTTTCTACCTTAAATTTTCTTTTTATACTCTTTATGGTTTAGTTCAACAGTAAAGTCATTAAGTTTAACTAAATTCAAGGCAGTTTTATGTATTTTAAATATAAATCCAATATATTCCACTGCCATTTGTATAATCAAAAGCCTGAATTTATGTTATTCAGGAAAGAATACACCGGGTATCCGAATGTAAAACAAACAGATGCAATAGGTAGCATCGAAATAATGTCAGCTTTAAACTGGATTTGTGTGCTTATATTTCAATATAATTTCTTATGGATTGTCTAAGCAACCCGGTTCGTTTATGTTACGATTTAGGACACTGTAGCGGTGTAGCTGTTTCTACAAATGAAGTTTCTTTCTTTGATATTTTTTCAAGAGTTATGATTACAGTCGATCTTTTGAAGCGTCAATTTCTATAATATAAGAGTTCACGTAGCCTAGATCTGTTACACCGACAATTTCATTTGTCTTTGCAGACTCCTCAAGCTGACTGTTCAATATTTTAACCGTCGTCAGAAATAATTTCATATTTATTGTCTAATTCATGTAAAATTTCCAATTTCAATATAGAAAGTGTGCATTTTGGTTAACAAAAGTGGATTACACTTTCATAATATTGTCATTTCCGATACTGCTAACCTGGCAAAAAGTAGCAGGCACATTGAACAGTTTTCGTTTTATAGTGAGATTTGTAATAATAAATTGTTTTGTTACTGAATTTAGGTGTTTGAATGAAATTTCTTTTGCATCAGATGACAAGGTTTAGTACCATCAACGCAAAACTAGTGTCAGAATATAAT
Source organism: Ignelater luminosus (assembly GCA_011009095.1). Lineage (NCBI taxonomy): Eukaryota > Metazoa > Arthropoda > Insecta > Coleoptera > Elateridae > Ignelater > Ignelater luminosus. The sequence goes on from VTPC01090313.1 coordinate 231,161, forward strand.
AATACAAGATTTTATCCTGAATACAACTAGGTAGAAATATACAGGGTATTCCATATTAGGAAGCATTTGCATGTCGTACGCTTGGTCTAGGCCAATAAGATGCATCATAATTACAACACTGTTAGGCAACCAAGACGTTATCGTATTCTGTCTTTTAATGTACGACTTGAATAACTCTAGACGCTTGATTGAAGCAAACAATATCTTTTGGTATAGTGTTCGAGTTACAGCCCGCCAATACGAAGTCAAGGAAACCTAAAGTTTTAGATTTTTCAATAACAAACATTAGGCAATCGCTTGTATGTACAACAGATTCTACATCAACGAAAAACAAATTTTATGAGAAATCTAAATTATGTGAAAATATCAGCAGCTTCCTACTTAAGAATAAAAAATCACATCATGACATAAAACACCCTGTATAAAGGTAAAAACAAATCTCTTATAGGTTTATGAATAATGAAGTTGTGAAATAATGAGGCTTCTGTGGGACACCCTGTATATCCAAAGTATCATCACTACAAAGAATCTTTAACGCTGTGAGTAAGTGGATTCTGCAGAGTGTTTTATTATTTTTACTTGAACAGCTTCAGCGCGTTGGGTAAATGTTTTGAAAACAAATCATACACAGTTAGTTGCTGTTCTACTAGATTCTTGCTGAGGTATTTGATTAAAGTGTGTTTAAATAGACTAAGTTAATTCACCCTCAATAATAATTAATTTAATTTAGGGATATAACAATAGGGATATTCGTATATAATGGTCTTTAAAGAGTGATACAAAATTCTGTCTTGCAAAAATACATGTTTTTGAATGTTAATTATTTGAAGAAATGCTTAACATTGGACGTAGGATAGTTAAGTAAAATAACAATTCATTGAAAGTAAACATCGTAACAAAAATGATTAAAACAATAAAAATTGAAGATATTAATAAGTGATTATATCTCCACGGGCATCAATAACTGGTTGGCACCTTCGCGGCATACTTGTAATGCAGTTGTCAATATACTCTTGTGGTATTCGTAATACAGCTACAAGCTGCTGAATAGTGGCTGCTTGAGGATGGTGATTGTCCAGTCGTCTCTGAAGCACACATCCCAGACATGCGCAATTGCATTTAGATCAGGTGAAAGTGGTAGAAGGACTAGATAATTAATTTCATCCTCCCTAATTGCGTCCTGAACAAAGCGAGCACGGTGCAGCCTAGAGTTATCACCAAGAAAAACCATGGTTTCTCAGCCAACTGTATTGGCCGTATTTAATACGTGGTTCAAAATAATGTCTTAAACGTATCGTTCGGTTAAGAGGTTTCCCTGAACAATATGGAGGTCGGTGCGCCACCCAAAAGATGCTCCTTCCCAAACCAAATTGTGGTAAGGTACGATGTCCTACATTACGATATACCCTCTGACGACGAGTATCGTTTTTGAGACAAAATCAAAACTCATCTGTATACAATTTATCGTTCCAAGGTGTATCCTCCCGTAACCTGAATCTTGCCCAGTGCATCCTCTGCCTTCGATGCGCTGGAGTTCTTGCCAGACATTTTAGAAGACTATTTGTACCTCATGTAACCGATTTCGTAAGGTTTGGCCAGATACCCTTAAACCTGTTGCATTTTGAAGTTCCTGCTGCAGGTGCCTAGTAGTAGAAAATGGGCGCATTCTGGCATTAATTATTAAAAATTCACAAATAAAAAATGTTGAAGGTTAAAGACTTCATGCTTGGGCCTTTGCTGTACAACATACACATATTATTGTAATAAAGTATAAGCTACTCGCAAAATCATTTCTTGATTTTTGTCAGGATATTAAAATCTGAAATTCAATGTCTTTCAAAATAAATAATAAATTTGAACAAAACATGCTTTTGAAAGTAACACTACTGTGTGAAACTCAAGAGAACATCTTGTTATCGTTGATCTTAATACCGTTTGAAACGTTTTTCGGTATTAGCTTCTTTTAAAAAAAAAGTGCTATTTGAAACCATCAAAATTCAATGTTTTCCAATGGTAACACTCGTTTGAGGTCGAATTAAATATAAATATAGTTATACGTCTGCAAATTGTTCTTCAGTCCCACGTTGGGCGCCAATAATTATCATGTCCGGGAATCATGCATTTTGAATTAGGAAGTAATATCGTTTACGAATGCTTGGAATGCTGGAAAACAAATTCAAACTAGCTATCCTAACCAAATTATTATGAAAATATTATAATTATAGTATTGTTTAGGTGCTTAATGATTAGTATAGTAGTAATTGAAGGCGTAGTTTTCATGGAGCCTCGCCAACGAGCTGATTATTAAACATTTGACATTGGAACTGAATTATTTTTGATATGTGACCCCGAGGTTAGTAGATATCTGTTACTATCAGGATACATTTAATTCTGTAATCTTTATCGGTTTGACTTTTGCATAGTGATGTGTGACATGCTATTGAGAATCGAATACATTTCATTACGATTACACACTTTAGATACCTTATTTTCTCTATTTATGGGAAGACCATCTTTTAAAATTCTCTTCGTCACTTCAAAATTTAGATTTCAATGTTAAGAGCTTCTTGTAGAAATCTACCTCCTCATCGTTAGAATGGTTAGATGGATTTAGAAAAAATGTTTTACTTCGTTTCACAATATGTCAGTAGATCAGATTTCTTAGCAATTACATTTTTGTATTTTATTGATTCTTCGTTATTGTTATTTTTCGACTAGGTTGTATATTGGTATGAAAGTCTTGTTGAATAAATCCGATCAATAACAATAACGTTCATTTCTTCGCAGTATTGTAAGCCTCATATAATAAAGATAATTGGGGCTGATTATCTGCTGTGGAAACTTTTTGCGTAAGCTTAATGGTTTAGGCAACCCCTCAGTTTTCTAATACTAAAAAAATTCAGATCTCAAATTAAATTTCGGACATCAAAAAACTACTTAAAAGTTTCATTTTTCAAATTTCTCACTGGAAAGTTCAGTGCAAAAATTTACAATACCAAGTAAATTTGGAGCAACAGTCACGTATAAAAGACACATTTCATTTGTGTAGTAGATTTCAGCGTTAAATTATTTGAAAACTGCAAGTATCAATTGTAAAAAATGAAGTGGAAAACTAAAAATAAGGACAGTCGAAACGATAGAGATGCAGGAAGGCAAATTATTGAAGAGAACTTTTTAATGGTGACAGGTACCAATATTAGAACAGGAGGAAGAAAGAAGTGTACCAAAAATCCTCAGACAATGAATAAAGAATGGAAAAAATATAAATGAAGAACATTTACAATACCGGAATTATCCCGCAGTAACGATGCTCATTCACTACTGCCTTACTTTCAAAGAAAGGCAATGCAAATGTTTAGATCACAGAATTATTGTTTTAATGAGCAACACACTGAAGCTGTTCTTAAAAAAATATCTACCATAGAAATCTCCGCAGACTAGAAGTAGATGCAAGTGAGACCCAACTGGGATTCAGAAACGGACTTGGGACAAGGGAAGTTCTTTTCAGTGTTAACGTCCTGTTCCAGAGATGCTTAGGTAGTAATCAAGACGTATATGCGTGTTTCGTCGACTTTGAAAAGGCATTTGATAAAATTTGTCACGATAAATTAGGGCAACTTTTCAAAACAAAAAAGCTTGACAGACAAGCTGCATAATAACTAACCTATACTAGAATCATACCGCACAAGTTAAGGTAGATAAACCGACCAAAGAAATCAAGATTAGACGAGGAGTAAGACAGGGATGTGTTTTGTTTCCTCTTCTGTGCAGTCTCCACAGTGAAGCCATATTTAAAGAAGAAGCCTTGTCTGGAATAATAATAAATGGAATAAACATTAACAATATCAGATATGAAGAGGACACAGTAATGTTAATGGATAACCTAGCGAATCTACAGCAGTTGATGGGAAGACTACATCACCACTGTAATACATAGATAGGGACTAATTTAATGAATTGTAAATACGGCTATCGAAAGGATGTTCTGTTATAAATACAAGAATATAGAAGCGTTGGAAATGTAGTATTATTATAAGCGAATGTTTAGAATATCCTGGATGGATTGCAAAACTATAATGGGGAAAAACTGGGAAATAATCCTAACCACCGAGAAAAGGAAATTAAAATGTCTGGGTCATTCAAGGAAAAGAAGTAAATATTTGCTATTCAGACTGATCATGCAAGGTAAAATTAGAGACAAAAGAAACGTGGAACGACGTAGAATATCCTGGCTGAGGAACTTAACAGGAATGGTTTGGCTACAACTCCAACCGTTAATGAAATCCAAATAGCCAGGAAGGTTTCCAACCTCCGGTAGGAGATGGACCTGCAGAAAAAGATAATTTTAAAAAAAAGCTAAAAACTTAACTAACAATGCTCAGTGCATTGTGTTATGTTACTTACGCTGTCTGAGATGAACTAAGCGATTTGGGCCGAAAGAAGCAAAATCTACAGCATTGTCAAATTAAACTTTCCTGAATGAAACACTAAAGAAATTTCAATTTTCAAAATATAAGAATTTAAGTTCCGAAAACCCACATTTCTTTGTTAAGAAGCCCCTCCATTCACAAAAGATTGGAATTTGGGCAGTTATAAGTAAGAAAATTATAGGTCCAGTATTATTTGAATTTGTTTATATTTTATAATATTATTTAAACGATTGTATTGTAAGGTAGCTATCAAGAGTAAAAAAGAAAGACAGGAAGACCAAAGAAGATGGAAGTTTGGAAGCCAGAAACGCTGTTTGGTGTAATCCCATTCGCAGATATACAAAATACATTAGTTTATATTTAAAAACTTATCTTATTTCTTGGTTTTTTCCGTGACATATTTGCCCCTACGCAGATAATATGCCTGCTGGCATATAATATTAATTTTCATTACTACTTTTTTTTTAAATTTCAGCGAATTTACAATCTACTCAGGATACAATTAGAGTAATAAGTAAATGTTATTGAATAAAATGTCTTGAGTTGGAATACCGTCCATTATTGGTTCACCAGGGTTCACATACCGAGATCAGTTTGCCATTGTTTCTTTAATCTTCTTTCTGCTGGTTGGTTTGAGAGTTCATTTATCAGCTGATTGGGGCGATGCTGATTTTTGTTCCTATATTTGTTGGCACAGAGGTTGACTGTGTCTTTTATGAATGGTATTCCAAGGTCTGCATTTGTAACATGCCAAAGAGTTTTGCTAGTATTCTGAGTTTTGGATTGAAAACTTTATATTTTCGTATGAGATGGTTTGGTACATCCCCATAATTCAATCATAATATGCCCAAATTGGTACCAATATGGTTTTGTTCAGTTTCTTAGTAGCGAGTTCATTTGCTTGACTTTTAGGTTCAATTCTTGCTTTTTTGTTTTAATATGAGCTCTCCAGGTAAGTTTTGCATCTAAATGAATATTCGACTTCGTTTTTGACTGGGATTGGAACGTCATTTATTGTGACCTGCGAATAAACGGAGCATTTATTGTGAAGGTTATCTTAACAGACTTGTCGCTGTTGACTTTTATTATCCATTTGTTGAATCACGCTTGTAACAAGTTAAGATGGCCTTGAAGTCTTTCAGAAGCTATATTTGGGTCCGCATTAGAAGATAATATGGCTGTGTCGTCGGAAAAAGTGTCAAACGTTGTTTCTTCTGTGACAGGTATGTCCACGGTGCAAATATGGTCCCAGAACACTGCCCTAGGGGACTCCAGAGTAGATTAACTGGTAATTGGCTAGAATGTTATTCACTTTAATTAGAAAGCATCTATCCTGTAGGTAAGATTTCAGAATAAGATACAATTGGTCTGTTCTGTTGAGTTTCAGTTTGTACAACAGGCTTGCTGGATATATAAGAAGGCAGTGACGCAGTATTTGTTCTCTTTCAGTGATTTCATGATTTTATTTACTAATATTCTGTGGCACTACTCAATAATAGATTATTGCTCTCTAAACTCAAATTGATGAATAGGCATTGAATCTAATGGTGGGAATGGTTCTTTTATTCTTTGTGAATCCCCTTTCGAATATGTTTGAGAAAATTGATAGAAGACTTATTAGACAATATGATTTGTCTTTAGTAGGTGGTTTACCAGGTTTAGCAATGAGAATAATCTGAGCAAGTTCCCATTGTATTGGAAAGCAGCAGAGTCGTAGTATTCCGTTATAGATAGTGGTTTTCATGGAAGATGCTTTAGTATTTCACCGACTATTAAGTCATATCCGGAGGCTTTGTAGAGTTGGTTAATTTGATTTCTTTTTGAACTTCATTGGATGAAAACGGTCTTACTTCGCCATTAATTAAGAATAAAGAATTAAAAAAGAACTAAGAACGCATTATGCATGTTATTTAGGAAAATTTTTTAATTATTATTGAAAAAGTTGCTTTATTAACTTTCATAAAGTTAATTCTCAATACATTTGAAGGCGACTGACCCCTAAATTTTGCGTACTAACTAATTTGCTAATGGGCAAAAAATAATTAATTCTAATAAATTTGCATACAACTATCCATTAGTCAATAAAACATTTTTTTCTCTCCGTGTGCTATCAAATTAAAAATTCAACTCCTGAAAAACTTTCTGGAAATTCCTGAAATTGCTTTGTATTTTTTGTTTATGTGGAGAGAAAAAAAGGTCAAAAAACAGGATTTAAGTGATTTATGAAAGTCTCTTTTATACTCCTTCTTGTTGTACATTCTTTTTCAAAAATAAATTTTTAGTACGCTTGATTAAACCACGAAAAATTCCTTCTTTACATTTTATTATTTTGTTTTCCGTTTATTACCTTATAAAACCTAAATCTAGCAAACCACTTCCATATATCAAAAAAAACTTTCTCTTAAAGCTCCACGCTTTCATTCCTTCACATTTACTTCTGCCATTTATTAGTTTTCATCGCTAAAAAAGCATTTTACAACAAGACTAAAAGAACACAAAATAAAATCGAACAAGAATTCCAATGAACGGGGAAAATCTCCTGTAAAACTCGTCGAATGAGGTCCGGCCTAACATTCATTTTACGATAGGTCAATAGCAATCTCGAACTCATAACCGAGCAAGGTAAACTGTGTTTACTTATTTCGTGCTCACGGAAGTTGTACTACGGATATGTCTAGGAAGGAAACGACAATGCATTCCGTCCAATATGCGCCGCTCGAAATACGCGTTTTAATAGTGCTAGCTTCACGTCTACATAACCTCGTCAAATATGAAATGACGAACGAAACCGACTTTATTAAAACTTAAAAAGGTTTAGATAAAGCTGACACATACAAAGCAGGGAAAGCGTCGAGACGATGTCGGTCGTAAAATCGGGGGAACAGGTGCATCTTGCAACGGAATTGTATGGAAGGAAACATTACAAAAAAGGGGGAATGAAATATACACACGCTTAAGGCTTCCAAACCAACTGAATGATGAAGCAACATCAGCAAAAAGCAAAATGAAATAATATTCAAATTTGCTTTTGTTTTTTTTCTGTTGTTTTGTTAAATTAGAAATCTGTCAATACAAAAAAAGAGAGAAACAAAAATACTAAATGAAGTTCAATTTTATTCATTTACCTTTATTCACAGGGGAAAAATGAATAGGTAACTCACAGAAAACACACAATAACAAAACTCTTGCCATGAACAAAATTTAATTAAAACCTGGGAGTCGAAACTGACATCATGCAACGTTTAAAACGGCTGGGCGTAACGTGCAATTGAAATTTTTTTACTCTCAACGCAGAATTAAAAGCAAACATTTCAAAATATGACACTATTTACATTTTTCGACAAACCTGAATACAAGAGGAGTGAGTACGCCTGAAAAGTATAAATTTGCCTTAAAAAACAAACCGCCGACGGAAAATAAACGCAAAAAAATGTTAAAAACGCTCATGAATTCACCAGCATTAATAGAGCGAACATTAAAGCCCTGTAAACTTAAGAGTGTGCGGTACAAAAAATAACCCAGTTTTAAATTCGCGGAGTATCTTGAAAATTGAAGAGCACTCGGCGCGTTTCAATAGGACAGTTCATTAACCGAAATTCCCAACAGCCCTCTAAAATTCCACCCTTTTAACTGACACACTTTGTTCTAAAGCCCACACACGTCCTCGTAGTCTTTCTTTTTCTAATCCCATAAAATATCGCGTTCTAGAAATCCTTTATGTAAGATTTCGTTTGCAAAAGCTAGAAACAATGCGCCGTCGGTGTTTTACATGAAAGGAAAGAGGAACAAAACGACTTTATTAATGAAAAGTGGACACAAATACTTAATTAAGCTTTAGCGTTTTTTCTACCGTCATGGTTTTAAAATATTAATATGCCCTTACTTAGCGTGGTTTGTGATAAAGATCACTCTTCTGTGAATCATTCAATTCTGGGCCAGTAAACAGGAAACAATTACAAAGTCAAATTACTGGGTTCACCGCGTTAGTTCATTCAAACAATTAAAGAGAAGACTTCTAAAACTTAGTTGATGCAGTTGTAGCTGACAACATTAGAGTATTCTAAACACCAAACAAAGTTCACGCAGCAGGTTAATTCTCAAAAATACAATTCCGCTTACAACTTTCAGCTTGTTTTCGAAACAATAAAAAAGTTTTCCTGAAGCTTATTGGTTTATTGTTAAATTCTAACAATTGTCTATAGCGAGTGAGACTTAAAAAAAGGGGGGATTTAATCTAGAAAGCCACAACCACTTCATTTCTAGCAATTCCAGGTGAAAAAAGAGAGGTTCAAAGAAAGGGGAGAACGGAAGTTTTATAGGAAATCGAGGTTCAGTAACCGCCTCAGAACTTGCAAAATTCAATTCCAACTAGTTTATCGGAAAAGCAACCAACTCAGAGCGTGGTGATGGCGTACGCCCACATTTTTGTGGTCGTTTTGAACTTGTTTTGCTTATTTCTTTTTCTATGGTTATTGGAGATCATCGGAATAATAAAGTTTATTAATCAAATACAGGATTTTCAAGTACGCTTGCAACTTCCATCATACTTCCTAAAAAGTTTAAGGTTCTTTTTCTGTTACTGCAAATAATGTAGATGCAAAAGACGTTTCTTCTTTCATTTGTTTAGTTCTATTCTACCTAACTATCAAGTAGGTAAAATAGGCACTAAATTGCGGTGTATCAATTTTCAGTCGGAAGCATTCAGGCTAGGGTAGTTTGAACAATACAAACCCCGCCTCAGCATAAAACTACCCTACATAGTTTTGTACACAGTAATTCATAACAATAATTTACTAGATTAATTAAGAAGTTTCGATACTTGTTTGGATAATCAGGTTAGCATGAACTAATTCTAAGTATTGCTACACGTAGAAACAACTTTAATGACAGCATCCTTTATTCAAAGATTAGATAAATGAAAGTGGCAATAACATGTAGTAAGAGGCTTTAGTTTACAAAGCTACTGATTAATGCATAATTACGCAACAGTGTCAGCGTCTTATCTCGAAATTTTGTCTTTACAGCGAACTGTTTTCGCTTATTGTTTAGATTAAGGTAACGATTTATTACGTCTACAGATGTTGTTACTGAAATGATAGACAAGACTTTCGATTATCTATATTTTTGAGAAACACGAGCATAAGAACATAGCAATTGGGTAATTACGTATTATTTAATTTAGTCAATAATTCGGATGGTCGTTTTAATGATTGTTATCATTTGACACTGTTTTGTCACTTATGCTGTAGGTAAAGTACTGCATGATCAGATTTAAAAAATGTAAGTAAACCGAGAGAACCGTTTTTTAGTATTTTTAGCAAAAGTAAATATTGCTATTGATCAAGACTACATTTCAGTAATACTAATCCAATAACTATCTGAGCATGAAACCAATTCATAGATAGTATCCACATAATCATTCTTTAGCATACTTTAGGAAGAATTTATTGCAAAGGGCCCAAAAATCCATTTACGAAATCTACCGTTTTGACACTAAAGAGAATATTTTCTATTCAATGCAGGAACATACAATCCTCATGACTATGTTACAGAAAAAAAACATTCTGGGTAAATTAAGCAAACCAAACATTTATTAGGAACATTTAACTTCATATGCTAAAAACTCACCAAACTTCTACTAAATTATTAAACCTACATAGATTTTCAAAATTCATCAAATAATTAAAAGTTAAAACACAGCAAATTAACAAATTCATTTTCATTCACAATAACGAGAATGGTGGAGTGGTAATGGTGCTCGCTGTTGCAAACAGCCGGTTCCATGTTTAGTTGAGATTTAACATATTAAAAAGGTTCCAAGTGGCTAACTATTTACCAACATGGGACAAAGTACTCGGCTACGGCTCTAACATCGGGATTATGTTCAGAATCACACCTAGAGCAAAGTTTGCGTAACCTTTGTGCCTCTCTGCACATTCAGAAATAAAGTTCGCTCTCGCTTGAATAGGTCATTGAGATAAAGCCGATGTTACACTTTCGTCTCTCTAACTGAACTTAGTGATTTTCAGTTTGTCCATGTTTGCCTGCCATCGTAAATACAACCCAGAGGCGCCAATGAAGCATTACATGCCAAATTTGTATCATCGAAGAATTCTAACACAGCCACATGCGTCGTTTGGAGACGATCACCACACTGTTCAACTGTCATTGACGTCAGTCACCCTCGCTTTACTCACTCTTTTCATTGCTTTATTTCTGAACGTAGTCCTGTAGTAGCGGTAGTGTATGCAGAAGTGATTCATTAAGTCAGACGTTTTTTTCTAAATTACTTGACCAAACATTCAGCTACTATTACTCTATTTGACTTCCAGGCAAGGAATCTGAATATCAAGTAAAGAAGGGGTCATTTCGAATGCTCTGCAAACCTTATTTGCTGAGGTGCAAAAAGCCTCCTACTACTATTTCACAATAACATACTGATATACACACAATTCTACCAATCGGTAGTAAGGAAGTTACTTTGATTTTTATAAATTAAAGGACCGTTAGTAATACAATTGTTATTTAATTGTTATACTTTATTGTTTAACCCCACACCGGCCGGCTTATCCGGTCACCCATGTGGTGCCGATCGATAGCGCCTGCAAATAACATATTTATTGTGTTACATTTTATACCCGAATATTAATGTTTAAGTTATAAACTGAATTAAGATATAATTATCGAGTATGTATTAGAAACCGCTAATACTTTTATATACTGCGAATTTCACTGAGTACAACCAAGGGTAGAACTGTTCTAAGAAAAAATAAAAAAAATGTCTCACTGCAATGGAAACAAATGTTATCAAACAGAGAATATTCCATTAGAGGTTATTTCTAAGAGAATATCGTTAGAGAAAAGAAAAAAGCTGAGAAATCTTACTGGAAGGTTCAAAAACAACTTTCGTGTAGTCTCTATGAACATTTTCTATATTCGGCTTATCCTTGTGAATGTGTAGGAAAGATGTGGTATATACGGGTACAAGAGAGTTTTTGAAATTCCTTCCGGGGCTGCAGTCATACGATCTATGTATATCATTTGATACAAATGTTGCTCAAAAGAAAAACAGAATAAAATAAACAATGTGAACTAATAGTCACTAACTCGAATGTATATTAGGAGAATGAGTAAAAAAGAAGAACGCACTAAATGTTTGACAAAAAAATAATTGTTATGAAAATACCTGAGTGTTTATGATCTATCAAAAGGTTGGTACTTCGATGGATCCGTTTATAAACAAGGATGGGTATCATCTACCCTCTATTATTAAATTTTAGGCTTCTATTGTCATGATTTTAGATTGCAAATGGAAAAGTAAGTACACCTTTTATGGAAGGGTAGCTAGAAAGTTTAAATTGGACACTTATTGTTTCTTCTCTATATTCTCCTGCCTTTATCATACACTCAGCTCTGTTCATATTTCGTCATTCAATTTACGCCTTCGTCTCCTTTTGTATATTTGTTTTTCATTTTTCCCATTTTTCCATACTTCTTTCGTTAGTCTTCCTGTTGTTATTCTAACCATGTGTTCAAAGTGTCAAGTCGTATTTTCATTTATTTATCATCGAAGCCACTTTACACTTAATATCCTCCTCCTTACTTTATTTCCCACTTTACACAGTAACGTTACATTTCACCTGCCATGTAGTCTCTTTTTCTGTATTTCTATTATTTTGTCCATATTTATCTATCCTTACTTGTTATTTCTTTAATTGTTCGTCCCAGACTTATGCATTATATTGTAAATACTTATTCTTGTTTGCTAACAGGATTAGGTCATCTACAAAAGCAAATTGATTTATTGTTATTCTTTCCATAGTATAATAAACCTATGTTATATCTTCTTTGTTTCGATGATGCATTCTTTTATTACTTTATCCATCACGATTGTAAATAAATACAAACTCGACGTTCCACCTTGCCTCACCTCAAATTTCTACCAAATTATCTTCAAAGGCTTAGAACTCAGAAATGTGGATTCAAAAATGTCGTCATAGTAGGCTCATTGCAAGCCAGGGCTTCCATCTTTGGTGTTAACCACTTAGTGAATGTTTTACCGGTTTATTGCCCAAATAGATATATCAACCTAAATTATTTAGATTGGCTTATCTTCACAGCATCTACACAAACTGTATAGTAATAATTGTAAATGTATGGTGTAACTTGCTGTTGCAGACAAAAACTTCGAACAAACTTAAACCTAACGTACATTGGACACAGTACAATCTAGTCCAGAAAAAAAGCAACTCCAGCCAATGATAATCCTTTTTGGCCTTGCCTCAGTTACTAAAACATACGTGATTTTTTTCCGAACTACGTTTCATAATTATTTCAGATTTTGTTACATGATGATATCGAGAAGCAAGCAATGTTGTATTACGATCGTAAATAATCATAATAGAATGTGATTGTATTCAGCATTGTTTTTTAGAGAGATTTTGTAAAAGTCGAAAGTTTCGTTCTAAACTTCACTATTTGATTATATGATGCCCCGCCGTGTCGTATTCTACCTTGACTGCAAGTCCTTTTCTTTGCACATGTCGTGAAACGAGGTAACTTCGCCTTTGTCGTAATAGTTTCTTAGAGTACGTCTCTATATTTTCCTACAAGACCGTCGCGTTGCAAGCAGTAATAATTTTCCCTTGACAAGTATTCAGTACAAGTATTTGCAGCGTACACAAAATATGTATTTAATAGGTAGTACTCGTACAATACAAAGCACAGAATATGATCTCCAATTTAAAGTTAGGTGAAACAGAAACCAATACAAGTTTGCAAACACTTTGATGATTAAGGAACCTTTTTGTGAAGTACAGGCAGCGAAATTCATCCAAGCGTATAAATTATTACAACAAAAACATGATGATCAAATTATATCCATCATTAATTATTATAATTATAATTAATGTAGCTATCAGTCTAGACGGCGTTTTGTAATATACAATAGAGGTACATCGAGAAATAAAATTTAAAAATCCACAAAATCTTCCAGTCATGCGAAACATTAAGTGCAACTAATGGAAGAGATCATTAGCAATACCTAACCTAATTGTTGTAATTACTTGGCATAATTGCTTGCAGTTACAACACCGCGCCCTTCTTAATCGAGCCCCCGTCCCAGTGAGGTTACTCTAGCAAGATACAACTGTCAGTATTTAGGGACAAAGTTCTTGCCCCATGCAAAAGCAGACGAACGGGGAAGTCTCACTACACAGTTAAGGTAAAATGATGAGGTGGGGGCTGTGCTAAGGTAAGGGCAACTAAGAGAAGCCGGAGGAATGAATTAGCGAATAAACTTGGGCACGATTACACCGTAATATGCTATCAATATTCTATTATCCACCTCGGTTAGGTAGTTAAACCTTTAAGACTGATTTACAGAGAAAAAAAAAGTTTGCGGTTGTTATTCTGAATTTTTAATTTGAAAAATAAGTTTCTCTGGAAACTATAGTAATTGTGAAACAAAAATTACTTTTTAATATTATTGTTAGTGAATATTTCAAAAAGCAAAAGATTCACACTCTGAAAAGTAAAGAATGAGAAACAAACAAATGTAATAATTGCAAACTGCAAGCAAGTTAGAATTCCCTCGTTAATATTCCATCATTGTCCACTTTAATGTCCATATGGTCATTCTCTGCGAGGTAATGTTACTCAATACATCAAATAATCGTTAAGCGTGTAGTACTTTCGTGCAACACGCAGTGCAATCAAGTCACACTTTTGTATTCATGTTCCTCATTTGTTTACCCTAGTGTTTTGCTTATTTTAACGTCTAGGATTACTTCGATAGTCATCAGGGAAAGCTGTTTTTGTTAGCAGATTTTCTTACAATTTGTTGAAAAATAATCTTCCTGAGGAAAGCTCATACAGTTACCTACTATGAAATTAATATTTTACAATGCCCTTATTAGTTATTATACTGTAGCTATGAACGAAATATTTGATTTCACGCAAAGATTAAAAAAAGTTAAACTCATTAGTGAAACCGGCTTTCTATATAAAGGGTATAGTTCAAAAAAGTTACAGCTGGGTTCGATCTGGTCAAAACTTCAAAATAAGAAAGTTGAGTCGATATTTAATAAATCCACCTTTTTAAGCAATATATTAATTTCCCAAAAACTTTTAGAACTTGAGAAACTTTCAATACCGAAACTTGAAAACCCCGATTTGATGTACTTAAAAAATAAATTTCCTCTTTTAACTGTTCCCTAAAATGAGGATAACAATTTTTCCGTTAAGTACTTCAGCAAACAAATTTCGCTACTGAATTAACTTGCAAACTATTCACGGTTGTATCTTTTTTTTGAACGAAAACCGAAATAGAGTCACGTTTTCCCGACGGAATTAACACAGAGGAAAAAGCTGAATCGAATAAGAAAAGCTGGAGACAACGCGTTCGCCGAGAAAAGACAATAAAACTCTCAACTATTATAAATGCGGGAAACACAACAGAATTACATTTAGAACTCGCCCTAAAACACCTGGAAGCCTGCACGGTAATCCGGCCGTAATCTATTTTAATCTGCAATTACAACCTATAATCCAGCAGACTGGCGGTTTTGCTGCGTAAACCCGGCTGCCGCACAACAGACGGGGCCTAAACAAACATTATATCAAGGATATATTAGATCGGACAAAGTAAACTGCTTAATCTTATTTGACATTTAAATTGGTTGTGCTGCTGTTCTCTATCTACTGCATTCAAATTAACAATTATTTAAAGGTTAAACGCTATCCATTACTATCATCACGTAACAATAAAGCAAATACGGTCACGACAAAAAATTATGGACCTTTTTTCGCTGAGATTTTTATTTGAGTTTTTTCACGGTCAAATTTCAAATTAATGAGAAAAAATTGTTTTTATCTTTTAAGATAATTAATAATTTGAACCTGTTGCTGTCTTTACAGTAATGACGTAATTAGGACAAAAAGTTTTGGGGAAGTACTTATAATTAAAAAATTGCTTCATTTTTCTTTGTATATTACATTTAAGAAGAGTTTTAGCACGACTAATTGTATTATGTAAAATGCCACTTTTCTTTATGTAATTTTATCTTAATATGAAAAATAGGAACAAACAACTATTTAAACGTTACTATACCCCATTCACGCAAGGTTGACAGTAATAAAAACGAATCGATAGGAGCTGCGTTTACACGAGATTTTTATTAGTGCGATTTAATTCTCTGTGCATTAGGTTAGGTTTTCGACTGACATTCTATAATAGAAATCTAAAACTAGCGTCCTGATCAAATGAGATGTTTTACATAGATCAACGTCACGAGAACGATCCGGGAATACGACCAATCAGCGCGTCGATCATGTGCCTATCAAGCCGCTATCTTTTTTAATTTCACTATTGCGCTTGCGCGAAGGAATATTAGATTTTTTACTGAGTTGGTAAATTGTATTACGATTTGTTGACTACAAAAATGTTTTTACTAAAGTGATATCTATTGTTGAAGACTTCTCACTTAAATCACAATAGAAAAAAATTTTAATTTTAAAACTTTAATGACAGTTTTAGTAATCAATGTTAATTCTTGCACGTAACAAATTTAGATAATTTAAAATTTAAGAATAAAACAATAATTAAAATCTAAAGAACCGCAAACGCGATTTGAACAAAATCTTTAATTTTACAAAGCAATGCCCTTACTATTATTAGTCTGTTGAACTTCTTACTATCCCTATCACTTCAATTAATTTTTATTTTTATCCCCCAAATGTCATTATTCATACAATGTATTTTGATTATCCATTTATTTTGTTCTTATTTATTTATATTTATGTTTAGCAATTCATTTATTAAAATAGGCATCGAGTTAGAAATGCAACTTATTTCGGCAATGCTAAAAACCAGGAAACCCAACAAGCAAACTGAATAGGCTTGGTTGCCTAACTAGCATAAGTCTTCCACAACGTTCATGTTCAAAATAGGAACGATCAATACAATAATTTTTCTAAATAGATCTAAAGTTGATAACAGATAAACACCCACGGTTCAAGTTTCACGTTAATAGCGTTATTAAGAGAGAGTTCTACAATCTTCGCGTTATTTAGCATAATCGAGAATATTTGGACATACGTATAAAATGCTGTTACGTGCTTCGTCAGTTTTATCGCATCTGAATTTCTGCCACGTTGTCTACAGCCCGTGTTTAGAACAATACAATGGGCACCAAATTCAGTGGTTGCAAAATGCTTGCTTGCAATTAATCTATGGACTACCCAGGACAGCATATTGAACTTCGCATAGGTTGACAGCTGCAAGGTGGCTAAATATGTCAAACAGGCGTTATTTACATTTATACCGACATTCACCACTTAAATCTACTGTTTAGAAGACTACTAACTATACTGCCACTGTAGCAACATACCAACGACTATAAAACCATATCAATAAAAAAACTCAAAAAAAATTTATTGAACAGCAAAATATTTATATCAATAAATAGTCCATGTTCACACCCTCTCATACCTACTGTTTATTTTAATACACGCATATCTGTCCTTGAGAGGTTAAGTGGAAGAGCAAAACCAGTCTACTTATTTGATTCTGAACTTCGCTTCAAAATTTATTAATTATTTATAAGATTTCTTCTTTTTTTTGGCAAATAAAGGCATTTAGATATTATTATTATTAAGTACCATTTAGTCAAAAACATGTAATATCTGTTTTAGACCTATTGCATGTCTTAGTCTTGAAGTTAATCTTCCTTCTTGTGAGACGTCAGATTATATCTGTTGTCCTAGTTTATTCTTGGTGTTTTTTTAGTAAGCATAATTATGTTTCCATAAAGAAATTCACTAGTAATAAGGTACTCAAAATCTAAGTTTTATTAGTTGGTATTAAGATATTTCTCTTTTATTCCTTTAACAAATGGGAAAGAAATTAAAATATCTTTAAAGTTGATATTAAAATATTTTTGCTTTGTCAGGTTGAAATTTTAATTAACCCAGGGTATAGGTTGCCATTTTACTAAGCTACCATCAGGTATTTATTTTTGGGCTCGGCCTACCACCTTTTAAGGTTTCTTTTATTATAGGTTCTACCCGTTTAATTATAATTTGAAAACTTAAAAATCTACAGTGATTTTTCTTTGGTTTTCTTTAATTTACAATTTTAGTGGGGTGATTGCCGTCGGAGAGAAGTTCCAGTAGCAATCCTATTTTTAAATCCTGGATCGTAGTTTATTAGACCTAGCTTCGAAGACTATTTTCCTTGTCAGTCTTGTGTGCTTTTCTTTTCAAAAATACTCTCTTCTAAGTCTGATTGCCTTCCATAAAAGCTGCCGGCTTAATACTTTTCTTTGTCTCTTATCTCTCCAATAGTGTGAGTTACTTCCAGGATCGCTTTCATTATTGGTGAAATCTTGGGGATTTTACCTCTATCAAGCCTCTAAGAACCCCGTGGATTGGTTGACGGTTTGACATTTTCGCCTAGGCGTATTTCCGCTAAACTTGAGCGAGAGACTTGCTAGCTAGATTTCGGTGCTTCCAGACGTCTGCTCGGGCTTTAATCCGAAGAGGGTAATTATCAAGTGTTGCCACCTGGTGTATCGCAGTATTGGTTGGATTGGTGGGTAGTAACCCTCCTGGTTGCTATCATGCTCCCTTGGTGGACTTCTTATTCCTGCCGCATTCAGTTTTCCCAAAAGCCTCATATCATTTTGAAGAAAAGTAATGCTAAAGTTTATATTCCGGCTATTAATTAGTGTCTTTTACCGTTTAGGTATGTCTGCTAATTACGAGCGAAATTCTGACCTGCAAAATATGGAAAACTCAGTGGCTTCGCCTTTAATCTTCGTCGAACACTGTTGTATTCTAGCGGATCGTTTCCGCCGAGGTGAATCAAGCTCATAGTTTGGTCGTCCCAATAGCGATCATCCTTCGCAGCATTTAACTTTGATCATTTAAATTGATCTTAATTTTATTAAATCACCTTCAAGCGTGAGCATTTTTCCCAATTTGAATTTGGTTAACCAGATATTTAAATATAAATAAATTGCGGTTCATCATTTCATCAGCTTTAATAGCAACAAATTTAACAATTAGCATTATCTCATTCCAGACTAGCTGGACTAGCTTTTCTTTCTTTCAGATTGAATAAATTGTATATGATATGTTGTTCTAATAAAAATAAGAAAGAAAATAACTGAGAATGTTTGTTTTTGGTGTGGGTCTTGAATTGTAGAAATTGGTTTACTTCCTACACAAGATACAGATCTGTGATATCTTCTGGGATATCATTACGAGATAAATTTTTTGTGACTTTCTTAAAAATATTTTTCCTTTTATACCTTATTGCTATGTACAGGTGAAATTTTGCTGATGATCAGTTTGATAATTTTCCTCTACTTGATTTTTGCTTAATTAAAGACTAAAACTAATTAATCTAATCAAAGGTAAAAATTTTTCTATAGTTTCTTTTCAAATTTATAGTAAACGAAATAAAAGTATTGGTTTTGTTGTTTACGGTTATCTAAAGTTATCAATTAATAAAATCCGTATCAAATCTTACAATATTTTTGCTTATTTTATGTTTATTTACTTGAATTTCGCCAGTTATACCGGGTGTCCTGCGACCCCTTTGTAATTATTCTGCAATTTTAATGTTTGATTTATTCAATTTCAATTTCAATTATTTTTACGCGTTAGTTTACTTGATTTGTATAAGAAATATTTATCTGTTTATGACTGAAGTATTTATGTTACGTAACGACTATGGTTTTAATATTGATTTGATTTCCATATATCTCGTTAATTTGTGTTCTTTACTTGTGTGTTTAACCCCCTCACCTACGATCAAGACCGCTGCTGAGTTTAGCTGGGCTAAATGATCTTATTGTATATTGTAATGCAAGGTCACGTTCCATCACACAATTCTACCATTTTGTCAAGTTCTACAAATATTTTCTGTTAATGAAGTGTTGTAAAGCCCGTCTGTCTAAGCAATCAAAACAAATTCTTCAAAAAGAAATTCAGAATTTACAGTTTTTAACCTCAAAACACTATCAAACTAGTACTACATAATTTCAATTGCATATGCAACTTGCATTTATCTTTCGTCTAAATTGTTGTTCGTAAGCTTACAAATATCTATCATGTTACTGGAGTAGCCTATTTAAAACTCAGGAAGTAGAAGTAAATGCAACTAATTGGAAATTAAAATTGAAACTAGCACTTTTTAGTAGTATTAAACTGCAAGATACAATTCGAAACATCAATTTTTAAAAATACACAGATTTTGTCGGGGAAAACTTACAATTAGTTCATTTTCAGGCTCGACATACTTCAATTCTGCAGCGAAAAGTAATCAATGTTTCAAGAAAGACGTCGCGTGGTGTTGCAAAAATCCAAAAATTGATATTTGACTAATCGCAAAACTTGCCAAACAACAAATAGCGACCTATCAGAATAATGCTTGATTTTTAGCAACGAATCGCATTCAGGCAAAGTTAAGACTCGATGACCATGTGAATGGGTTTACATTAGAACTTTAAACGCGTCAGAATTGGAATGCCAATACTCGACAGTTTTGTTGGGCAAATACCTTTGTGGTCATGGTCGATTGGTAATCTTCCAAGATTCCTTCAGATTCTTCGTTCGGAAATCAGACTTGGAATCGTGAGCAAAAATCTATGACACGTTTTCAGTTAATGTTTCGCGGAATTCTAGTAGGATAAATTCTTCGAACAAGAGTTGTATATGTGGAATAACATCGACCGATTGAACATTAAGTAACTAGCAGCCAATAGAGAAGGTTATTCATAGCTTCAGTTTCTGAAGTGTTAGATGCTGTGCTTATTTTCGGAGTTAGAAGCATAACGTCGAAAGCGTATACGTACCATCGGAGTTTGTTGGTGTTGTTAGAGAAAAGTTCCCATTGGGTGTCGTTTCTAGCTTAGTTAGTCAATTAAATATATCCACGATTCGGCAAACACAATGACTCTTAATTAAAATTTTGACTTCGTCGATTTATTTCAGTGCCGCAGGTCTGAGTAGCATACAGACGCTTCTTAATGCAGATCTTGCGTGTTATAAAGACAGCAAATATTATAGCGTTTTAATTTTAACACATTTAAAAAAAATGTCTGACCACAAAAAAATTATATTGAATCGATTGGCTGGTTTTCTTTCACCATGTAATGCTAATGATTTCCATCAGCTTGTGAGTAAAACATTAAATTAGCAGTGGCAACGCCAGGTATTTTAAAGGTCCTTTGTGGGAAACTCACACGTAAAAGGTAATACCAAATTTTATTATATGTGAGCTGTGTATAAAATGTTTGTGTAGGGTCAA
Source organism: Ignelater luminosus (assembly GCA_011009095.1). Classification (NCBI taxonomy): domain Eukaryota; kingdom Metazoa; phylum Arthropoda; class Insecta; order Coleoptera; family Elateridae; genus Ignelater; species Ignelater luminosus. The sequence continues at coordinate 251,906 of VTPC01090313.1, forward strand.
TGCCAACGTTTATTAAACAAAATTAGTGACAAGATTTATACTAATCTGATTATTCTACATAACGATCTAATATTGTTTTATTGTTAATATTCAAACACAAATCATTGTTTAGATTTATTTTTCTTTAAAAGTGTTAATTAGTAACCTCTAGTTTTTAGTGTAACTTATTTTGGATCTTACGAAATTATTTACTTAGACAATAGTAAATAGTAATTGAGAACCCCCTTAACTCATTTCAAGCGAGCTCGCAAAAAATTTATAATTCTACACGTCTCAATTATCTGGATAAGACGAATTATTTTGTTTTGCTTATCTATGAAGCATCATAAGATCAAATAAGAATATTCACAAGAGTTTTTTTCTTTATGATTGCTCACTAGGATATCGGGCAGCGACGCAATACAGTAACTGGCGCTTTATTAATTAACACAGAATGATTCAAATCTAAACTTTTGTGCTAAGTTCTTGTTTGGAATTCTGAGCAGAACTTGATTCTAGAGCTAGTCTGCCGGAAGTTTTGCTAGCTAGGTCACTATTTTACTTTTCGATGGTAACAAATCTAGGTTTCGGTATTGAAAATGCAAGTACAAGAATGAGTGATTTTCTTAGCAATCAAAGATTCAGTAATCTTCGTAGATATTATTAACAAAAAAATTAACAAGCTTAAAAACCAATATTGGTAGAAACCGCTTTTGCGCAGAGGTGATGTGTCAAAACAAAAGAGGGTTATATTAAAGCAGTTACGCAAAAATACAATAAATAATAATAAACTTAGAAAAGCATAATTCCAGCTACTTTGAGAAGCAGTTTTTGTTTAGATATGTAAATTATGCACAAACAAACGCTAGAATAATTTGCACCAAATTCACATATTATACCAAAACACAAAAATACAAAAACCCTAAAAAAGGGTATGCGAAATAAATCCAACATTAGTCGTATATATTATGATAATAGCAGGCTAAATATTTTTCAGCTCAATCCAGAAGTAGTAATTTTTGTTTATGCTGGACATATGAGTAGAATACCAGATAGTGGAATCGATTATCCTTCACGTAGTTTGTATTCCAGTGACCATCGTGTATGCTATATTCTGTGGGGTGAACTTGTTCGGAAGTTATATATCCTTATGCAGGAAAAACATTTGCACTTATAAAGAAAGGAGGATGTAAAACGGGGTGTTTTAAAAATGCAAACAAACAATGAAAAATCGTTAGTATGTAAATTTGGAGAACAACAAAAAACAAACGCTAACGTTTAGGAATTAAAATTCCCACAAAACAGGGTCACTAATATAAAACTTCACGAATTCGATGCCGGATGGAAATATTTAAATAGAATTTTAAGCAAAAACGATTTCACTCGATAAAAACAGATACGATTTGCATGGAAAACTCTAAGCTGATAATGTGACAAAACGTCGAGGAACGTGAAAAGTTCGCTTATATATTTTTAATATTCGAAAATTGTCTTACTTGAGCTACTTTTAAAAGCTTAGCGAAAGAATATTTAGTTCATTTTAATTGATCGATATGCTTTTATGGGTTTTATAGCTTATTAGTGTCAATATCACATTGTGAATGAAGGCATATTCTTCTAATTATAAAGTAAAATTAGGAATTATTTGCTTCAATTAAATGGTTGCTTGTCTGAAATAACTACATATGATTTTGCACTAAAAAATTAAACACATAGCTGTTTGAGTTTCTAAATTAGGATGAGAATAAAACATAGATACTTAATCATGTTGCCTATAAATCAATGCAGCTAATTAATTGCATATATTTCAGACTGTCCACTTTCAGGATTATTACGCAAATATAACCTAAATTAAATAACAAAAAAGAGTTAATTGAATCCTAGATTAACATAGTAGCGATAAAATCGTTTTAACTAACCTTACACATAATCAGTTCGTAACGTACGGAAAAAAGTTTCAATTGTTTTAAATTTAACAGACTCCTCCAGGACTTAAATGCAGTATTTTTCAAGATGATTTAAGATATTGGCACAATTGGAAAAAAGTTTATGTACGCATCTGAAAAGGATTTTCAGATTGTAGTTATTCTAGATAAGGAAAAGGTAAGAAGATATACGTAGTCAGGTAATTCTTAAAAATTAAAATGCGTGTTAAAATTTCCCCAAATGTGCCTACTTTCTATCTCCTGTTAAGATCCGTTAATAGCTTCCTGCATACTCCTGAACGTCGAAATATGCCATAAAATAGGGTGTATACAAACCCGTAATCTGATTATCAGTATTACGGTTAGACAAAAATTTATTTGAGAGTATGTCAGGATAGGGAGAAAGACAATTTAAAATTGCCTGGCAGTAAATTTTATTTGAGACCTTATAAATTTTTTTAATAAATCTGTCATCCGAAGTGTAAACACAAAATAGATTGAATTTTCTGATATGTCAGAACGTAGTTTTTCCCCTCGTGTTTCCTCATTTTGTATTTTAAAAAAATTCTTAAAATGTTTATGTACATACCGCTTGGGAAAGAGAGAAGACGGGAGCGACAATTTATTTATTGATATTAACTTTCAATTACGGAGGGTTACATTCATCGTCCTTTACCCTGTTCCCAGAGTTTTGGGGTTAGAGTTATGTGAAGGAAGGGATTTACTAAAATTAAAGTCCGTGCATGCAGCAGCGTCTAAGTAGACGAACTCAACAGGAAGAAAAGCGGAAATGGAAGGGCAAAGGTCGAACTTCCGGTACGGTAAGCGGAAATAGTATATCGAACCATGTCGAAGTTTCGTGCGATTAGATAAGAAAACCGAGTTATGACATTATACTGCGCTAACCAATTTTGTTGCGAAGATAACAGGCACACACACACACATACACACATAACCGCGCTACTTTTACCAAACCATCGTCTTTTCGCATTCCTAGCCGGATTTTCCGGAAGGAGAAAGAGAGATAAAGTAACACGTAACATTCGCGACCATTTTTTCACAAATCCACACAGACTGACACAGATTGGAACGCGAAACGTTTAATGATAACGCGATAAATGCGATGGCACACACATAAAATGGCAATTCTCCTTCGATATTGCTACATCTTCGGGTGAAAAATTAGCAATACCTACTCTTCCGAGAGAAATTACTGACGGTTATCAGAAATTAAAAAATAGGTGAAATTGTTAGTAGGGGAAAGACGGATATATTGCCGCTCGCTCTGAAGATGAAATTTATTGTATTCGATTGCGGCAATTGCGAAAATCTCAATGCTGCTGCAAACAATTATATAAATTTCTAAGTTGCGACCCATTTCCAGACAGTTTTTATTGCTGCCGAGATGTATGTTGGTCATTTGGGACAAATAATGGACGACATTATTTTAAGTAATAAAAACTGCCTTTCGCCTAACATGTGACCTCCTTATTGACCGCAACTTTTTTCCCGGAAAGAAAAAAATGTTTCTAGAAAACATCATGTAAGTTGTAAAGTACCAGTATAACTACGAGATAATTCTAATTTTCGACTATAAAAGACGACAATGGGTACGAAAATGACATAAGTGGGACTGGATATGTTTGGGGTGAAAATAAAAATAGGGGAAAACTAGCAATTTGATAAGGGTGCCACGGACGAGGAAAATATATCCCAATAACGCGTCTGTTTACTCACTTCGGTAGTTACCGAAAAGAATTGCTGCTGTATTAGGGAACTTTACGGGCGTCTACATTGCAAAGGACTTGTAAACTAGACAACTAAAACCAAGAATTTTTCGTTTTATACCCCTTAAGAGACTATACCGAAAAAGTTAAGACTTTTTATTTGGGGTGTTTATTAAAAAATTCAAGACTCGAGTTTTATTTGATCAGTATTTTACAAACAGGGCCACCCAGACATAACTTTTATATCCATTATCAACTTTTAATCCATAAAACCATTGGTGTGCGACTTCATAGAAATAGTACGATCAAGCTTAAAGAATGGAAAACTGGAAAATCGAAATTCTTAGCTCATAAACTATTAGTAGTAGTATTAAACATTTTGTGCCCGAATGATCCATGATAATAGTTAGTAGTTCAACTAACCTTTACGTACTATTTGCAACACTACATGTAGAAGGTAAGCATGTGTTTCAAATAAGATCTTCTAGATATCTTATTTTCTAAGTAAAAGTAAACGATGAAAGATTTTCTAAAACCATCACTATCAGAAACATCTTTCAAATCTCGCTCGTATATGTATGTACCTACTTTTTTTTCAGGACTCTTTAATGATGGAAGATACATCTTCAAAAAAACCTATTTCGTGATAGATACAGTGAAAGTAATGAGTTTTGTGCTTATATGTTGTTATGAATGTAATAACTTGTTATAATGTCTTCTAATGAACAGTTGTTCGATTTTTATTAAACAGAATTTAACTTCAAACTCAATTAGTAATAACAATCTTTTGCGTTTGTACAAGGAAAATTTAAAATTTGCAGTTTAGGTAAGGCTGTACATTATGTTGGCCATTCCATACATATATTACCATCCAATTAATTATAGTTTATCTCGCTTCCAGAATGCAAGGTATTTCTGTTAAAGGTAGATAATCCTAATGCAAAAACAGAGAGTGTAATTTTGCCATAACAGGCTTTTCTACACGATATCACTGAAACCGTTTAGGTTTCTAGTCACAATCTTCTAAGCGTTAAAAGTTCTCATGAATTTTACAATCTCTAGGGCTAATAAAAGTGCATCGACGACGTGAAGAAAAACGGCACTAGACAATACTAATGATAAGGAAACAATCCTAGTTGTAAATATTCCTAGTGTAAGAACTCACGTAGAAAAAATGTTTATTGTTCCTGGAAATGGAAATTATTTAAGTTATTATCGATTAAAAATGGCACAGTGACTGAGACCACCAAATCTGAAGCAATTCACCAAACATTCTTTCTGCCTTAGTTCAGCTGCGTTTTTGGTAGATCTTGGGGTAGATATCACTAATTTGAAGTGGCATGGAGTTTAGAAACAGTGAGTGTGGCAGTCCATAAGACTAACCCTGTAAAGAAGTATATTCCGGCCTAAAAATTGTCCAGTAACACACGAATTTCGGGACTTGTGCCTGAAAATGCACTTTCAATGTTAAAAGCAAAGCAAACATCAATTTCTGTAATCACAGTTGCCAATATCACCCGTGCTGCTAACCGCTATTTGAAATATTATCATTAAATTGTCTACATTTGTACCAAGGAAAGGTACTTTGCACTCAAGCTAATTTTTTTTAGTAAAATAATCGCAAACTTAAAATAATTTTGAAAATGAACACGCCAACTTGCTTTATGTACACTGGCGGGCAAAAAACGGACCATTCCAATATCTTGAATTAAATTGAAAACTATTTATTGTACCGTAATTAAGTTGTTTATTACAAATAGAAATAACGATAGTTTAGCATAATTTCCAAATAAAGTCTTCTTCTTCTTTTTCTGTATCTATCCACTCCTGGACATAGGTCTCTCTCGGTATCTTCCATCTGTTTCTATCCTGCGCAGCCATTGTTTACCGACTGTCGCTCTGGTGTCGTCCACCCATCGTTTCTGTGGTCTGCCTAGCAACGTGTCCTGCCCATCGCCATTTTGATTTTGTTACTTCCTCTATAATATCAATTACTTTGGACCTTCGAATCTCTTCGTTTTTTATTCTGTCTCTCAATGAAACACCAAGCATTGCATGCCCATTGCTCTTTGCGCTGTCCTGAGTTTATCTGCGTATACTTTAGTAAGTGAAACGGTTTCAAGTCTATATGTACAGAAAGGCAGAATACACGTGTTATACACTCTCTCCTGTAGGTTTATAGATTCCACCATTTCTAAAGTTTTGTTTCAATCTACCCAAAGCTGCCCATGCCAGTCGAGCTCTTCTGCTTATTTCTGTACTTTAGTTTTCCTTGCCTAATTTTATGATATGGCCTTAGTAAACGTATTCGCTGACGTTTTCTGTGGGATAGTTCTCTATTGATATATGGCTTTCTTCTTGACTCATAACTGTTGTTTTGCTGTAATTCATTTTAATCTTATGTTTGATGATGTTCGATTCAGTTGTTGAATTTAATTCGTTAATGCTATTAGCTATTAAAACTATGTCGTCAGCAAATCTTAGGTGGTTTATATAAGAACCATCGATGTTTATTCCTTAATTTTTCCAAGTTTTCTGAAAACGTCTTCTAAAGCAAGGGTGAACAGTTTTGGCGATATATTATCTCCCTGTCTTACTCCCGGCTGTAGTGGGATTTTATTTGTTTTTGTCGAGTCATCGATTTTGATTTGCATTATTGCATTTTGGTATATATTTCTAATTATGTATGCGTATCTCCAATCAATTGTGTTTTCCAGAGAGTCCAGAACTGCCCATATTTCTACCGAATCAAAAGTTTTTCCAAAGTCGATAAAGGTCAAGTGTACAGGTACATTACATTCAGTGCACTTCTCTATCAATATTCGTATTGTATATAGGTGGTCTATGGTGCTAAAATGTTTTCTGAATCCGACTTGTTCCATGGGTTGCTAAGAATCTAGATTGGCTGTAAATCGATTTGTTATAATTCTACTAAACAGTTTACATAGGTGGGATAAAAGTGATGTCGGTCGCTAGTTTTCAATGTGTGTTATCCCCTTTCTTTAAATATGACTGCGACTTCAGAGTTATTTCAATCCTCTGATATTCTTTTTCTCACGCAGACATTTAATACACAGGGTTTTTATGGCATTCTCTACTGTTTTGCCTCCAAGTTTCAACATTTCTGTCGTGATTTGATCTTCTCCTGGACACTTATTATTATTCATTTGGTGTAGAGCTGCTCTAATTTCATCTGTACTGATTTCTAACAATTCTTCCAATCCAAAATTTATTATGTGTTTTGTGGTTCTCTCTTGATGACCAGTGGAAGCGCACAATTGGGCATACAATTCTTCAATAGCCTTGATGATATCTTTTTTGCTTTCTACAGCATGTTTTGCTCATTCCTCATTTTTATTATTTTTGTTTTACCTGTTTACCGGATAGCTTCTTTTATAATTTTGGAGTTATAATTTCTTTCTTCGGATTTCTCTTTTGGCTCTCTTGTTTAATTCTTTGAAACTTTTCGATGTTCTGTCTGTTCTTATTCTTCTTTCTTTAATTAATTTGAGTGTGTTTGAGTTTAATTTCGAGTTTTTTCCAGTTTTTGTTTGTGAGCATTCACTGAGGTATTTATATACTTTGTGATCTTGGTAGCAAGCAATCAAAATGATTTGAATAAAAAACTCTTACCCACAGAAGCACTAGAAGAGTACGAAATAGACGAAAACACAGTAATAAAGTAAAATTACAAAAAAAAAATAATAAACAATAAAGAACCAATAACAAACGAGTCTTTGTTTTCTAATAAGGTGATTACTGCTTCCTCTTGCATTTATAACAGTTTATACCCTTCTATTCATTCCCCTAATAAGGCTTTGAATAAATTCCTGTGGGATATATTTTTTTCTGAATTTTAGTCAAAACATACAGCTATCGAAAACAACCTCTTTGTGTGTACAACTGAAAATTTCGCAATTGGCCGTCCGAATACACTATAGTTGGAAGCACCTCAGTAGCATATAACATAATGTTTACAATTTCTAGCAAGGGTGAATGGATGAAAAATTGTTGAATCAATGATCCTATACGAAATGAGGTATCTTCTAAAAGCCGAGTAAAAGTATCATGTAGTACAGTATGTAGTAAAAGCATACACTTTGGAGGAAGGAACGAAAGAAATAGAAATAGAGAAAAATTGATGTCATCTCTCGGGACGGTGAGTACAAAATAAAATTCCTACTTAAAAGGTTAGGAGAAACCGGCATGCAAAAAATGGTAGAAATTTCAAGAAATTTCAGACAGTTCTTTTTAGGGAAACTTATTATAAAAATTATGTACACCTCGGCAAATTCATTGTGAGAATGAAAAATAGGCAAAATTGATTTAAAGTACCAAACTTTGATCAATTCTGGAACTTTGTAAATGTGAATTGATAACCATTAAGAATTGGAACAATATAGTGTAAAGCCTTTACAGAAAGGCAGAAAGCTTCTTAAATAGCAATTCGGTAATATTTAGCAGTGAATAATTCAAAAGAGTTGCAGATAGTAAGAAAAACGTTTGCAAATGATAAATCAACTGCCCAAAGAAAGGTCTTAGTAATCACTAAATGAGTCGATCCCTTCTCCTTTGTAATCTTTAGCCAAAAAATGGTTTTTTTCGGGAGCAAACTGATGAGGTCAGTTGGTTCAATGATTCTGATATATATAACTATTTGAGATTTGATAGTTACTAATTTATCTTCTTGTTGTTACACCCAATAGCAAAAAAAATGAAATGTAGTTTAAATGAACTTGGTTAAATTATTGATTACTGCTTATCATAGCGGACAAGAGATTGCAACACAAAAAATAGTAACCAAGGAAAAAAAACTGTATTGAACTTTCAACGAAAACATCTCCACTCAATTCACTTATTTGCCAGAAACGCTCATCGCTCTCTTCATTTTCATTATCAGGTAGTAAGAAAATGACAAAGACTTTAGTGGTAAAGTACAGCGAGATATTAAACTAATGATGAATGATAGGTATTTTTATTTAAGGGCATTAGTGCTATCAATTCTGGATGTTATGGAGACGATGACCAATGATAGCAAAGCAAAGTGTTTTTATAGAAGACAGAAAGGTCGTAACGCAAAATACTAGCATACCATAAGACAGGCAAATAAAAGAAACGAGAAAACTGAAACGTAACAAGATACAATTGAACATTTTACAATTCAATGTCAAACCTCGCATAGATATGTCAAAACGATGATGAATTAATGATGCCTTAGAAACTATTACCTTCCATAAAAATCAACAGAATTTCATGCAAAATAATATTCATAATAACGTTGCCTGTTGGATATTATTAGCGGTTATAATGTACAAATATTATATTGATGTCAGTGATGTGAATATGGTTTGTTATCTGTTTTATAAACATAATAAATCAACCTAGAAATTCCAGTATTAACCCTCCAAATTAAGTAAACAATACTATCGATATTTAGGATAGAACGTGAAAGGTCAAATGTTTTGTTTTGTTACATGAAAGTTGCCAATCATGGGGGATAAAAAGAAAAATCAATCTTTTCTAAGAAAACTTTGCGGTCTAGAACTTACTTTTTTGACATTAAATACTAGACTCAATAACGAAATTCCAACCTAATCTTAAAATCGCTTATAAACTAAGCTCTATTGATGAATTTTTTAATGCGTAATTCAAAATCTTAAAAAAAGTTAGATGTTAGATAAGCTTCATTGGGATCAATATTAATATAAGGTTAGTTTTTTTTATCTAAGGCTCTAGGCCCTCGAGATTTATATAAATATTCTCGATACTTAATTTACTCATTAATGAAGTAGAAGATTTTGTATTTTATCATTACACACGCGACATAAAAGATTCGCAATATTTTAGTTAATACATTTAAAAGGTTATGTGAGCATGAAAACATAAGTTAATTTGTACCAATTTAGGTTAAATACGCAAAAGAAGACATACAGATAATTTTTTAGCAAACATCCATTCTCTTAAAACTAGCACTCGTTTTATTCCGCAATTATCACTCAAGAATATTTCACTCATAAACTGAACTCCACACGCATATTATCCCCCTATTAAAAGAAGAAAACTTCCATGAAAATTAACAGTTCTCTACTAACGTTTGTAGTTCTCTACCTACATTCAGAAAGCATAAAAAGAAAAAGCTCTTGCAAAAAACGCTCTACATTCAACGAGTAACGTTTTTCATTTATACTTTGCGATGCTTTACGGTAACAAAAAAAAGCGATCTCGGTTTAGGTCAAGAAGGAAAAAAACAGTGCTACATCACAACCCGCATTAGATTGCAAACTTGTGTAAATCACTCACCATGTGAAGAAGTAATTGAGGCTAGAAGAACCAGCATTACTACAGCTCCACGAAATCGGGGCAAAGACCGAAGAAGTCGTCCAGACATCTTTGTGGTGGACAAGCTCGACCACTTATCACTCATTCAAGCGACTTGTTCCTGATCTGCAACAACAAAAAGATTGTTAAATTACACTTTAATCGAATCAACATTGTCAATTTGTGTACACACATAATACCCACATGAAAACAATTTTGTTTTTGTCATGAGAATATTTTTCTTTAACAAATTAAGCGCTTAACAAAAACAAAAACAAATTAAAGAAGACGACGCTTATTTTAATTAAAATTATTAATTTAAGTACTGAACTAATTATTAAACTAATAGCTAGTATGTCGTTAACACATATGGTGACTCAATGTTAGCATCTAGTGTAACATGTCGGAGGAGTTATCTTTACCAAAAATCTAAAAACCAACGGAAGCACGCAAACCATGCAGAATATTTTTGCAAGGACATGCTTCCCTTTGTGCCCGGTAATTCTGGAAAAACAAATAATGTAAAAAAAACATTTTTCTCTCCCCATTTTCTTTTTTAAATTTATTTTTACTTTCCATAATGCTTTTTTACGTGTAATTTTTATTCTGGCAAAAATAAATATTTTTGCAACATTAATTTAACTCGAGTTTGTTAACACAAATCACGCATAAAAAAACTTCTTTTCCCATTCTCCAGAAATTTCATGTAGTAATAGTTATCACTAGATTTTATCAAGGTTCGTGACAAAGTTGCAAACGTACCCTGTAAATCAGGTACGGCAAACTTTTCACTGCTACTAATACAAGGTGACGGTTGTTATGTAATAAAATATTTCGAAATAGGTCTTGTTTATACATGATTCATAATGAAAACTGATTTTCCTATTTGCCAATCAGCACGAACGACGTGATAACAAAACAATTTCAAGGTAATAATAATAAATAATGTTTTCCGAGTAGGGCAAAATTCTCATGTCATTTTCTCATTTTTCTCGTTTGGATAGCTAGAACCCAACATGTATTTTCAAATAAGAGAATTTGAATTATATTCTAAGAGTTGTAGTTAAGAATACGAAGAAGTTTAACAAAATTTATTCATTTAGTCTATAAAACATTATTTACCTGACACAATAATTACGTACAACAAAACAAGTAACTAACTTTATTTTAATTCGCATTTCATTATTTTAAAAGTAAGCGCTCATCACTGAATCAACTATATTACGGTTTTCTCTGGAATTCCAAATTAGATATTTATATTTATATTCCAAAGTAGTATTTTTGTAATAAGCCGTAGTTGGTTCAAAGGCACTGAACACAAACGAAGAAATTCAATAAACTGTTTGGCGCTTCCACCAAAATGCAACATCTAAAAATTTGTGTTTTTTAAAACATTGCTAAGAGAAAAAGCCCATAACGACAAAACTCCTCTAAAGTAGCAAATTCTCTTTAGTCTGATCCCATCTATATTACCAATGTGTTAAAAGATTTTGTGCCCTAACTTACAAGAAGGTTTGTGAGATTCCATATGAAATCAGTCAGATCGAAACCACGAGAAAAATGAATTTAACAGTCACTGGTCCCACCAATTTGCTAGTGCGTGAAGACTGTTTCGTTTGGTTGTTCATACTTTCTTTAATTTTCAACAATTTGATTTTAACCATTCGTTTTCGTCTTGCAGCAAATTATACTCAGATAAAATGGTGTCATAAAACCAAAAATTACGGTATCATCTGAAATGTTCAATGTCGTGTTTCGTCCTGTTGAGGATATCTATACTGATTTGATTTTATTTTATAATTTTAAACATAAGGAGGGGTCTTACTACAATTCCGATATTTAAAAGACGAAGAATCAATGCAAAGGAAAAACAAGAAAAGCCAAAGGGTTTCGGTTGGTGTCTACCGCTTGATAATGATTAATGATCTCTAGAATTAGAAAATACTACTATTACCATTACGCTGATAAAATTCTTAGGAACTTTGGTACTAATGTAGGGGAGCAGCGGGTAGTATGAGCCGGTGGAAGGTATGGGCCATTTGTTATTTCTATGATCTCCCGATAAGCAGCAGCACCGTAAGGTGTGTAGTTTGTGGCGCCAAAGTTTAAGAAGAAACCGGAATGCGAGGGTGGAGGGGAATGGTTTGAGAATGCCATAAAGCTTGCTGTAGCAGCTGTTTTGGAAAACAAAATGTCCGAAAGGGCTTATTCTAATCATTATCATGTGCCTAGAAGTACGTTGCAAAGAAGATTAAAAGAAATTTCAAATAATCAGCTGACGGATATGAAACCACAGATGGGATATTTCAAGGCAACTTTTGAGGACAGATATGAAACTCAATTAGTAGAACATATGAAAGATCTGGATTCAAGGTTAATGCCTCTATCAAAATCAGAATTTTTAAAGCTAGCCTATGACCTGGCAGAAAATTTATATTTGAGACACAGATTTAATAAAGGGAGAAAAATGGCTGGTAAAGATTTTTATGCAAGTTTAATGAACATGCATCCAGAATTAAGTTAAACAGTCAAACCGCAGTCAACAAGTTTGATGCGCTGTGTAGGATTCAATAGACCACAGGTTGAAAGGTTCTTTAACCAACTGCAAAACATCTTAGACAAGCATTCGTTTCGCCCATCTAGGATTTTCAAGAGGGATGAAACGGGAGTTTTATGCGTCCACGAAAATGACTTGGTCATTACAACGAAGGGAAAACGCCAAGTTGGAAAAATTACATCCGGGGAGAGGGGGCGTAATGTTACCCTTAGGTTCTATATGAGCACTACTGGACTGTTCATTCCTCCACTCCTAATGGATAGATGACAAATAAGGCTGTCCTCAAATGGCTTCAGCATTTCGTTTTGTTTACAAAGCCTTCGGCAGCAGACCCAGTACTGCTCATAGTAGATGGCTATGGCAGTCATAAGGACCTGGACGTCATCATGTATGCACGTGATAACCATGTTCATATGCTGAGTTTTCCATTTCACACAACCCACAAGCTGTAGCCTCTTGACAGATCATTCATGAAACCTTTCAAGAACTGCTACAATGCTGCTTGCAGTTTGTGGATAAGGGCCAACCTGGGATCAAGAATCAATGATTATGACATAGCCAAATTAGTGGCTGGTGCTTACAAGCAAGTGTACCGTTTAGATATTGCAGAGAATGGATTCAGATGCACTGGAATATACCCGAACATTTTCCATGATTTGGATTTTATGGGCAGTGAGATAACCAACATGACACATCAACCACCCCCAGAGACAACTTCTGCAGGTGCTGCTGTCACTGCTTTCGAGATCCCTTCAAGAACATTAGTAGCTAACTTTCAAACTTCTTCTTCCAACTCATTAACAGCTGTGCCATCCCCTTGTAAACCTACTGCCACAGTAGCTTCTGGGATTTCTTCAGGATGTGATGCAACTTCCTCAAGCACAACTTCACTACCCCGTCCATCAACTCCTCAAGACAATTCAGTTGCTGCTCCTTTACTTCCAGGGTTTTCTTTAAACAACTCAACAGCAGCAGTTGACATGAATTCACCTAGACCTACCAAAAGCAGGCAACCTATTTTTGCAAACGTCTTAAAGGAGGTGTCTCCTTTGCCCTCCTGCAGTGAAAAGAGGTTGACAAGTCGAAAGAGGAAGGCAGAGAAAAGTGAAATTCTAACATCAACGCCAGTCAAAAACATGTTAATTGAAAAGAAAAATGCAGAACAGGAAAAAGAAGCTGCAAAGCAAGTCAGGAGGCAAATCATGTTTGGTAAGAGACATGAAACGTTGACCAAAACTAAAAACAAGAAGACAAAAAAAAACTGAATCAAGACCTAAACAGAAGTACACTACACTAGCTACATCTAAAGGTAGCACAGATGTAGAATTTATTGTTTGTGGTAAATGTTATGAAGAAAACTGAATCCAGTGTAAAACTTATGAAGGCTGGTCACATGAACTTTGTGCACACCTTGATGATCCACTCTTTTACTATTGTGACTATTATAAATTAAATAACCAATAATTGAAAATTCATTCCTGATATTGCACTTTTGTTGCATAACCGTTATCTATCCATTTGAACCCCAAAAAGATTTTTTCTTACCAAATTCTGTGTTTTTGTGGTATGGCCCATAATACCCGACATATTTAACTTTGTTAAAAATATCGCCATAAAATTTAATTGTCATAAGTATTTTGTTTACTTTAGGAAATATTTTTAAATATAGTCTACACAGCGAATAGTAGTTAAATTTTTCCTTAAGTGACCCATACTATCCGCTGTTTCCTACTTACTTAAGTCAGCTTTGTGCACTGAATTTTCCATCAAAACGTTTTCTGGCTTTTTTAAACAAGTAACGGATTCAATACTACATATACCATTCAAAATATTAGGATACTGTCATATAGAACTTGAATTGAGAATCATCATTGACTGCAAACAACACGCTTTGTAGACGCAGAAGACTTCATTTTCTATTTACTCTTATATTACAGCAAACTCAAATCATTCGGCTCAAAGACTCTCACCCGTTTTGTAAACTTTTAGGTTCATAAGGTCAGAAAACTCAAATAACATCTGGGGAAAATGCGATTCCAGGACTACAATTTTTGAAAAGTTAGACAACTTGAATTACACCGATGAATGCAGAAGCCAAAAATCTAATTCAATGACTTATTGTAATACTGAATGATCAACCGAAATCTTAATTTGATAAACAGCAATTTAGCAAATTGGTTTCGACTAATAAAAAAAAATTGATTCGTTTGTGTTTCCATGCAAAAGGGGATCAAGCAAATTTTTCTTTATTCCGAGATCAAACAAACCCTGTTAATGTCTATAACAAAAATCACTAATTTCGTATTTTACAAATCAAACTTCTACGTTATCTTCAAAAAAAAGGAAGGTTTAGTATTTCCCTATTAGAATTTCAATTCAACAATTACAAAAAATTATTAAACCAATACAGAAATGGCCTTAACTTAACTTAACATAATTCATTCAAAATAAGATTACTCGGGAGCTTAAAGGCCTTTTGACAGAAACATTATTTCAATTTTTAAATGTTAGATACCACTGGCTAGTAGACAATGTACGGCCAAAACTTCAAAGAGGTATTGCTATATAAACATAAGCTGTGATGTCTTTAAACAAATGGTTTAAATTTTAATTATGTACAAAAACGTAGCATTACACAGAGAGTATAAAAAAAGTATTCGGGGCAAGGAATGAAAATAAAGTTAGCCAGATAAGAATTGAGAAGGAAAAGAGAAGAGAAAACAAAGAAATAGAAAACAAAAAAATAGAAGAAGCCCAAAAAGGTGTGTGACATACGTATGAGTAAACCAAGGAGAAGAAAATTGAGTGAGAGAAAGTTAGAACCCAGACAGAACGTATGTTAAGAAGACAAATATAAACAACTGTATTCTTAAGGAAAAAAATCTTTGATTCGGTTCATGAATTAAATATAAATGCGAGAAATGACAAAATTACTGAAGTAATCAATAAGTTGTAACGGGAAGATGCTGAAAAGTATGCACGAATCCCGTTAAGACCAATGGCTGATGTTAAATCCCGTAGCTCATGCCGCAGATGGGGTGGATTCTCAAATGAACTTACCTAGCCGCACAAAGATAAGCTCACCGATTTCCAAAACTTTATTAAACTGATGTTCACAAAAGATGGTCGGTCACGCGACTACTCGTGAATCCAACACCCTGAATATAGGCTTCTTGCGAAACCTCACCCTGTGTGTAACTTACCTCGTGGAAGCTTTATTGAAACTCGCTCTAACGTTTCACAAATTCAAAGTTCTCCTAGTCTTTCACCAAGTGAAACAATCATTAAAACTCAAATAACAAAACAAAACAGGTCTTTCTTACATATAAAGGCAATCTCTCTTCCAGGTGGTATGTGCAGGTCTCTGATTTCCAACGACAGCAGCTCATTCACGTTTGCCGGGTCCCACCAATGTTCAAGGGAACTTAAGATTTCAAAGAACAATCACTTTTGTTAACGTTAACCAAAAAAAAAAAACACAGGAACAAAATCCAAGTGTTTATACACCAACTTTATAAACTAAAATCACTTTGAGTCTCAAACGCTCTTTAAGTTTACTTAGTCCATTCGGATCACGGAGCTTCCAAAATGTAATACACACACAGTTCAAGTCTTTACGAGGCGGGCAGTTTCTGTTCTCGACAGACCCTTGAACGTTGCACCAACGGAACCAAAATTGTTGCGTTTCTACCCTCTACAATTTTTATTTCCTGGGAAATATCAGCGTAACTGTAATTGAAGCAACAACGCTTCCCACAATAACAAAGCTTCCAAAGCACCGCTTTTCGGTAAACAAACCGGCTTTCCTCCGTGAATAACACGACAAAGACCCGACGAAATAGAATTTCTCGGGTCCGCTCTCTCTTTTACTAAGAGAATTGCTTCAATTAAATTCGGTTTGTAACCAATTTTCGGATTTGTAGGGGTAACGCCGAAATTAACCCGCACGTTGGTTCGAGTACGCAGCTATCGCAGCTACCAACGTACTGCCTGTCCTCTCTGCGTCTCCTGTTACGCAATTTGTACTTACTGGAGTGGGGTTGGAAAGTCAGATACACGACCTAACAGGTTAAAAATGCAGAAAGTCTTATGGGACTATGGAAAATTCCACTTCGTAGATTTACCAGCTTAAACCTGACTCAACCGAGACTGTGTGACTCCAATATTTGCGACTAAGGTTCCAGGAATTTTATATTGGAAAATAGCAAAAGGCACGTCTACCGGAGCCCAGAAGTCGAGACCACAAAGTTATCAATTCTTTAGAATAACATTGTAACAAACATTCGTTTATAGAATGAAATAATTTAAATATTACGCGTCAGGAAAACAAATACCTGAACGAAATTGAAAGACAGGGGCGGATTTAGTGCGAATTTTAAAATAACATTACAAAGTGTGAAATATGATATTCTGCAGACACTTTGGCGCGGAGAAATGAAAGTGCTTAAGTAAGCTTTAAATACTTAAAGGACTTAAATTATCTGAATCATTTCGAAAAACATCTAGGTATTTGATAATACCCTGAAAAAATAGTTTGGATTCCATTTCAATAACTCAATGCATCATCTTTAATTTTTAAAAAAGTCCCTAAAAGAAAAAAGACAAAGCTCCGAAAACGCGGGAAGTCAAAAAAATCCATTTCGGTCCTGAATGATTTTAAAATTACAACTTCAGACTGCTGTAGCTGCACGATGATGATAATAACCGTGCATGTGCTGATTGTTAGCTTCTGTCAACTGTTGTATCAAGTTTTAGATAGAATCTGAGATGGTAGAAAGGCCCTTACCAGCGAGTGAAAACGACACCAAAAGTGTCCAAGTTATATTTCGTAAAGAAGAAATACCTCCTTAATTCGCTGATAAAAATTTTACTCTCCAGTCTTCCGATGATAAGAATTTTTTGAGATTAATTTGCGTCCATGTTTAATTAGAGGTTACTCTCTCAAACTGATCTTTGTGCTGTAAATTGTAAATGTTATATTAAAAGTACATCTATGACGATTACAAACGCATAAATTAAATTAAAAAGGCCAAAACTAGAAAAAATCTTTTACCAAACTGGAAGACACATTTCTAGAAAAAATTATCTGTGGTAATTCACATCGTAAATAAATGTTTTAGAGATGTTTAAAAGTCTAGAAACAATATAGCTGCAACTATAAAAACCTTTACATGGGCTAATAACCTACAATTAGTATAATTTAGAAACAGAGTTGTTCAGGATGCAGTAAATTAAAATATTAAGTCTTTTTATGTACAAAAATAATATGGAAAAAGCTTGTAAAAAGTATACTCCGTTTCTTTTTTTCTTAAAGTTAATTTATACGAAAGAATAAAATTCCCATGAAATAAAAAAAAAGTATTCAGATAAAAATTCAAAATATTACCCCAAAAATAACATAACCAAATATAGTGGCACATAAATCGACTACCTTCTACGTGTCTAAAATTTACATCATCATCCCGTTTGTGTCTTTGTAAACCTAAACTACCCGGATCATAATCCATATAGGAAGTTTTGCACGTGTGTTCGTAAAATGTGCAGTATAATATGATGAGGGAAACTCATAAGTGGTTATAGTAGTTGCGTAAGGGCGGATATGCGGCGATTCGCGTACTACCCCACTTCTTATCCCTAGTCTTACCCCACATTTGTGTACACGGGCACGTGCCACCGTGTATGCGTCATTACACAGCAAATAAATCTAACGCTATTATTTGCATTTAAATTTACTTCACGTAATCATATTGTTGGACCCTTCTGCCACTCAATAGAATGCCATTATTGAACGAACAACAAAGAAAAAAAAGGGAGGAGAAAGAATTTTCTCAACGTCAGAATTAGAAATATAACGCTTGAAATGGAAATAATGGTATTATTGATCATGGTGATCTCATCTTGTTTTATTACTTGCAGTTTTAAGGGTATTTCTGTTTGTTATGGCTTGTTGATTATCAGCAGCTTATTTACGTTTATGTTCACCCTTTTCACTGAACAAGACTGATTAGCTATATTTAAATGAGAAAAAGGGTCATTAAGGGACTAACTTTATGGGAAATGAGCTCTGGAAGTCTTTTAAAAAGTATCTGGGATTTACTAATTTTTGTTTTAGATAAGGTTACTACGATTTTAGTCCCATTTTTAACAAAGTATGCAAAAAGATGTGCACTGTAATATTGAAACTAATAGATTTTACTACGATTTTACGTAGAGTTGTGCAAACGTTATAGTTTGAAAAGTGATTTTTAGTGTAAAGTAGATGAAGCTCTCCTAAAAGAATGAAAACAGATCAGATAAAGTGATTCATTCATTCTGTATTGTTAACCAGAGAATTTACATATTTTATTAAATATGGGGGTTACAAAATACAAAGGGTTCGTTGTTCTATTACTTTTAATATAAAACTGTTAAAGACAGGCATAAACGCTCTTTTGGTGTCAAACATCATCAAGGGGAATTCTCATTTAAAAGATTAAAACGTATGCTTATAGTGTCAGCTATGAATTAGAAAAACCATGCACCGCACTTACCATAAATATTTTTTTATTACCCTCAAGAATTCTATAAAATACCCATAAAGAATTATAGTTTGAAAAATCTCTGTAATGAATTGCCTAATACGTAGCATGTAGTAACTCCAAATTTTACTTTTTTACCTTAATTATTCTAACGCAACTCCTCTTAATTATTGCTTCTAGACAAATCTTTTCTTTTCCTTTCGATAGGTATTCTACATACCCAAGTAGCACAGACTATATAACCAAGGTAACTCCAATATTATAGATATATGATATCTTGGCTAAACATTTTTTCGTGAAACAACATCTATCCAACATAAAACCAGACTCTGATAAATATCATTCTTTTTGCTATATTTTATACATATAGCTTGTTTATAAACAAACAACATGTTTGAGAACCCTTGAAATAGGTATATTACCATTGTACGGAAACCATTATTGTATAAATATTGCCAGGCCAACATACCGCCAACATAAATTATGTCATTTCAACCAAGAAATGAAAGCAAATATGAATTCAATATAGAGCGAACACATCAGTTACTTTATTATACTAATATTGGCAAAAGGGATATTGCCAATACAAATTCTACAATTCCAGCCAATAATGTAACCAAATTTATAACTAGTATTCAATCAATATATCAATCTTACGCTGCCACAACATTGGCAGGTGATATACTATCAATATATGCCTTATGCTCGAACCAATAAACGAAATAGAATGCATATATATAAAGTGTGATATAATTCTCTTACAAAAATACAAAATAAGAGAAGTTCAGAGTAATGATGATCATTATGGTGACAAAAATGCAATAGCGTATAAGTAAATTAAATTTCTACTGATTTTCAATATTATTTGCTTCTAGAAAACACGGTTAATCCTTTTATTTGGAATAAGATATTAATACTACCTGAAAAGTGAATTATGTGTCTTTTTGGCAAATACTGCTTCAATGTACACAACACATTGAAAATTGGGAAATTAAAAAAACAACTGCCAATGATCTCGTCATATGTAGCGTAACAACTTATTTCATAAAATTGCAAAGAACGTTAATTTATATCTGAAGTTATTTGAACGGCGTACATAAGTCTATTCCAGTTAACCTTTCCGCTATAGGATTAGCAAAAATTTTATTTATTGCACTTTATGTCTCTGTCTGAAGCGGTCGAAGCCAATTCGACATCCCTTACTTTGTCAAATATTCAGGTACCTCGTGCTAATCCGATAAAGGAAAGAACTGATGGAACATCCATGTCTTCAAAAATTTCCAAACTTCGTATTGTTAAATATAGCAGCTAATATGTATAATATATGAATTAGGGGTTAATATTTAGCACTAAACAATATTTTAGTTCTTTTTGTGAAGTGAGAGAAAAAAAATGAAATGAAAAAGAATGAAATTGCAATTTTGTTATTTATCGTATGTACATATGTAATTACCTTTAGGTTATAATTAATTAACTCGTACATTTTTGTACTGTATCTTTATAAAGTTTTCCCTGGTATTAACCTAACCTATTGTGATTTAATTCGTCTAGTTCTGTCGTCCCTTATAACATTTACTATTATTACTTAAAGTTTAGGATATGCTTTTCGGCTATAAATAAAGCAATAAAACGACATCCATATATTTGAGGATCGCTTACTAAAATTACATATTCATTTTTAGTTTTCTCAGTATATTACACCCGTAGCTTCCATTTCAGTAGATAGGTATCAAAATCAATTTAGAAAAATGATGCGATTAGACATTCTAACATCATTTATTAAATGCAACATATCGTTAAACCTTAAGCAAATGTGCCGAAATATAAGCATCACTCAGAAAAATAACGGCATATACCCTTTATACCTACGAGATTCCCAATTACAATGAATAATACGAGGGCAGCATGCGGTCTTTAGGAAACTTAAACGTGATAATACAAAAGCAATATTGTCAGTAAGGAATTTGTTCATGATGCTTTGAATTTAAAAATATTTGGAAAACCGGTACTTTTAAAACTTATAGGTATTGTTCTTAAATTAAAGAATATATTCTTTACAGTAATTAACGAGAACTGCATTAAAGAGCTGAACATTTGTATCAAATAGTAAATTGCTTTACTATATATCTGTGCCAAGACAATTACTTTTGCCAAAATATATCCTATTTCTTTATTCTGGTGAAATTAGCACTGATTGAAGTGGTATAGTTATTTTATGCCTCTGTCTGAAACCGTCGAAACCTATTATAATATCGGTTACTTCGCAAAAGCTAACGGTACAAACTGCTCGAACATTCTCCCCAACATCCCTCTTATCTTCTCTGTAGAACCAAATATCATTCGAAATTTCATTTTTCGTTTGCACCTTGCACGTTTCATATCGCGAACTTTTTGTAGTGAACATTGCTTTTTGTAATGATTAGCTTTTCAACGCAGCAAAAGCATAACGTCTCGTTTACTAGTGAAAAAACATAGGCAAATAAACAAAATTTTACGTTATTACGTATTATTACGTAGGTGGATGTTAAGGGGTTAATTGTAATATTTAATTTACAGAGGCAATTCGAAACCGCTTCAATACTGTAACAAACAAGAAGTTCCTCGAAAGGGTAGGGACCTTCTTTTGTACAGCAAAAGACAGGGATGGCGGCAGGAAAAAAGGACAAACAATTAAAAAAAAATCTTTGTACACATCGCATACCTACTAATAAAAATGTCTTTAAATTTTATTATTCTTAAATTGGAAACACCATGTAAAGCAAAAAGCTGATCAAATTAGACACAAAAGAAGAAACATTTACTGGTTAATTGGGCATCATTTCCAACTGAACCTAGGTTCCAAAAGATTGATCTACCAAGCAATCTTTAAACCAATTTGGATGTACGGCTGTGGGGTTGTGGTAATAAAATCCAATCTCGAAGTTATTCAACGAATCCAGAACAACTTCCTGCGCATAATTACCAATGCATACAGATACGTAACCAACAAGGAAATCCACGGTGATCTACGCGTGAAATGAATTGAGGATGTAATATATGCCAAGAAACACGAAAAACGACTACATAACTACACCAATGCTGAAGCCAATCAGCTTTTGGACACTACCCAAGACGTGAGAAGACTCAAACGTGTAAAACCTTTGGACTTGCTGTGAACTCAGTGTAGTGATACAGTGTTGCGTTATAAGTTAAAATTTGACTAGAGAACTAGACACTGGTGTAGTAACCCCGTACATGTTTTTACTCAAATAGATTACTATTTATCAATTGTAATACATTCAGTGTTAAGATTGTACAAGTTATATCCATTAAAGGATGTTTTTTTAAAAAAAGGTTTTATTATTTGAATACTTGTTTTCTTTTCTTTTTCTCTAATTTTAATTGATAAAGAAAGATTTTATACATACTGACTACAAAAGGGTGTCCTCGCTGTTATTGTAATTGTTTGCATTAAGATGACGTATTAATGAGCTTCATTTCTAAAATTAGTGGGAAGACAAATTTGTTTTACTCTACTTTGGTAAAACAACCTCACAAAATATGGATCGATTTATTTTAAAAAATAACAGATGTAAGTACACATTCAGGAAATCTAGAAAATAAATTAGCTAATGCAGATTTTCAATGATGCAGTTATATAAATTTCCATAGCTTTAATTAAGTTTTCTTTGTTTATGTGTTTTATTAAGTTAGGTACCAATATTGGACATTTGTTAATTTTTACAGCTGATTATAGAGTTGACACTGTGATAAGTAGTTTGTGTACAAGCACGAATGTCAATAAAGTGACAAAAACCAGGAAACATTATATAGTTATATTATATATACCAGTAGAATATATAGAGGGAGAATACTTTCAGACGCAACATACTCTTGTATATGCAACGTAAATAAAATCGAATATTTTCAAATGCAACATAGGGAATAATACAATAAATTTCTCTGTCATGGTTTCTTATGTTAAATTATTTTTTAAACAATTTAAAAAAAAAGAAACCATAACAACGAAACTCATTGTTCCATTATTTAAAAAATAATCTAAAATAGGAAACCATGACAACGAAACTTATTGTATTATAGCATTTGAAAATATTCGATTTTAATTACATTGCATACACAAGAGTATGTTGCGTCTGAAAGTATTCTCCCTGCATAAATACAAAATGAAAGCATAAAATAATATACGAGTCGTATATTGCAGGTAGGTTGGCAATCATTGCATTATCAATATAAATACGATATAGATGTTCAACATCGGTGGCACATATATGCCAGTCGTAGTAATTTCATGTTGGATATACGTTGATGAGAAATATATTACCGACAAACTGAACATATGTAAACCCAAGAATACTTAAAAGACATCTTCCCGAACTAACACTCTTATATTAAACTAACCTTGGAATCCAATATATTACCAATAAGTTGGCAAAATGTAAACCCCAGGATGCTTTCAGATATCTTTCTAAACTACCACTTTTATATTAGATTAACATTGGCAGCCAATATATTACCAATAAGTGCAGCTAAATATGTTTCCTTTATTAGATGGAGATGTATCTCCTACCTTGTGGTTTTACAATTGGCAGATCTTGGTTGCCAACGTTTTACTTCTATAAAAAAGCGTTACATTTAACACTTAACGCCAATATACCACAAAAATATTGGCACAATAAGCTGTGCTACTTGGGATGTTGTTTTTGGTTTTCTTTATTGAATACAAGGTTACATGTTTAAAAACAAATTATATTAGACCATTAGTAATATTTATAAACAGATTTTTTTATTGAAAACACTAGATTTTTGTGTGAAGAGTCGTAAGTCCAAGAAATTCATGTTAAACAATTGAGCATCTCCGTTTTTACTCATTCTTAACTGAAAGTACTTTGAAATCTGATTTATGAGCAAAGTTAGGCGTGGTTGACTTTGACAGCAGAGTCGTTCTGATAAAACTATCTCTAGACTCAGTTCCGCTTTTCCTGAGGCTTCTGTCACGATTTTCAGAGATCGTTCAACTGCCTGTGTGTGAACTGGGAATGTCTTGAATGTTATATCCCAATTAGGGACTGAGTCACTTTGAATATGTGATTTAAATTCATCGTCACTTATATCCTTTAATAATGGGAGAAAAGATAAATCACAGTCCATCCAGTTAATTATTTCCGAGTAGTGTTCAGCCTTGAAATTGAGTTTTGACGGCATGAATGTTCTGATAGTTGTTCTCTTTTGATCTAACTGTCTCGCCTTTAGAATTCATCGAAGTGCGAGCTCTCTTATGTGTTTTGTATTATCTTGTGTCATGGCTAACATTAAATGTTCTGGATGAGCGAAAAAGCCATTTCGTTCGATCACAGGGTCAACAATATTACGTAAATCTTTCGGCAGGTACCTTGAAGATTGTATTGATTGGTACACAAGTTTTGGTTCGTCTGTAAAGTATTTACTGGTTTTAAAACTAAACCACATTGGCATGTATGACTTCAGAATAAATACAACTATTTCTTGAAGTTCAGGCGTGGGACTTTCTTCACTTAAGTACCATCTGAGAGTTCGATTTGCTGTTGTCAACCACCTCGAGTGTGACAAGGGACCAGGATCTCGTACAACCAAATTCTCTTTACAGTTTGCTGACTTTATTGCCATGGAAATATCAAGTAGATATTGCTGATCCTTATTTAGTCTACTGCTGTCTATTGTGGAGATCTGACAGCCAATACTCTTGAGCGAATCACTGGACGTTTTTCGCAGCCACTTAGCTTTTCACCGATTGGCTCTTTCAAAGATTTCGGATCCGTTGATTTACCGTCTAGGTAGTAAAACAGATGCCGGAATGCCAGTTCATTAAAATGGAGAAGGCAAACTGCCCATTATAACGGTTTCCCCAAATGTATTTCGATTCGGCGAACCAGACCGTTTTTCCAACCTGTATTAACTCAGTGCGACCGCATCCTATGACAATTAATTTTTCAAGAGAAATACCCCGACCAGACAGATAAGAAATAATAGAAGTGAAAATATATTCAGAACTTCCAGAAGTTTGAGTAATATGGCCGATGTAGATTGAACCAGGTTCTTGAAGTAATGCTCTTCCTTTTTTACTCTACGGAGCCTTTTCAAATGAGCTTGATCTACTACTAACGTGTCGTCCTTCCTCCCATCCAAATAGAGACGTTGTAGTGGAGATTTTTTCCTTGAACTATGATCTATCTTTATTTGTAATTTTTTTTCAAAATTTCATTAGCTTTGAAGGCAATGCGTGACCGGAAGATGTTGACAGAATTAAGTAATATTTAACATTATTTTCTGTGGTTCTAATACATAAGAATTTGAGCTATTACATCCGGGAAGAGGCTAATTTAAAAATGTTAAAAATTGTCGTAAAACTGTGAATTTTTCCAAATTTCGGCAAACTTTAGAGCACATGCGCGACCGGAAGATATAAACCGATTTTATTTCTTTTTTAACCCTTTTTAGTTTCCCCAATTCGCAGCTTTTCCGCGGTACTGCGACTTGAAAAAAAATTTTTGTTTTTTCGGCCCACCCTAATCACCACAGTTGTTTTTCATCTCTTAAAGCAACTGTGTTATCTTTCTAATTTCAACCTTATCCTTCTATTTACACTAATCATAATGTTTTTCTAATTCCAATCATATCATGAACTCCTTTTTGTTTGCTGCATTCTAGTTTAAAGTACAAGTATAAATAAGGAATATATTCCAGTTAGTTTCACTTTATATACACGCAGCAGACGATCTGCAATCAGATATAAATCGTCGACTGATGATCTAAAATAGTAAAAGGTGATCCTGATAGCTGTAGACCACTCTTCTCCCGTATCGTAGTTATTCTTTCGGATTGTTGTGATGTCCTCTTGACGAGCCTTGAGTCCTAAACCTGGGTGGACGCCCAAAATAGGTGAAGCGAGGAAGCGGGAGTGGGATTCTAAGTCAGGATGGAAAACTTGACCCAGTAGTAATAAATGGTAATCAAGAGATCTCAACGTTCTCATCCGTTCGCACAACACAAGATACAGGTTAGCTCACAGTATATTGTATTGTAGGATTGGTTAAAAATGGAATGGGACTGTGCAAGTTAGAACAGCAACAGTAGTAGTCTAACTCCTTAATGTTCCATCACAGAATCAACTTGTTGTCCACCGACAGTTGTAAAGATACTCAGACGGTCTGGGCCTTCCCAAACTCGAGAAATGTCTGAAATACCTTACTAACGCGTCTGTAATCTTCTGTACAACATCGAACGCTATAGGTCAATTATCTATTATGCATATTATTGTTTTCTATCTCAAATGAAGGGAAAAATGTCGGGCGACGATTTTAATAATTCGATTCTACGAATCATAGCATACCATTTTTAATTTCTTTTACTTTGCCGTTTCCGCTTCCAACAGGTTTAATATTTTAAGCTTATCGTCCAAAATCGATTATCCAATAAAAACCGTTATATATCTTGATCAATTTTAGTTTTTCTCAAATTTTGTATTCCCTTTTCTCTTTTCTTGCTTATTAGTCAGTTTTCTTCATTCTTACTTTATTATAAATTAGAGTTTCCATGGTTCCTTGTTCTGTTGTAATTTTTGGTACCTTTAGTTCTTTTTCATCCGGAATTCTATCATTTTGCTATTAATAATTTGCAATCTGCGCCTCACATTTCCTATTATTCTTTACCTATGGTAGTTTTATCCTGTCATCTTCTCTGTGAAATACTACCTTCTACGCTGGAAAAAACGTCGGGTATCCACTAATCCTTTTCCTTATACAAATTAATTTCTCTATAATAGCCCTTATTTCCTCTCTTTCAGTTGTGCAACGCAAACCTTCTTTCTGCTTCTCGTTTTTCCGTAATTTTTGATAGATTTTTACAAGTTCTACCTCTAGTTCCTTTTGCTTGAGCATCATTTAGTATTATTGATTCCTATACTGACTTACCCTTGAATTAATCCGTTTCCATGCGAAATAGGAAAATATATCAACACGGATACTTTAAGAGTGAGAGCTTTTAGAAGGGCAAAAAAAGCAAAAGAAGATAAAAATTGCATTTTTAATATTTAATTAAATGAAAATTTTAAAAAGATATAGATGAGACAGTTCTGGAATTTAAACATGGTAAGAGCAACTTCCGATATCTTACATGTTGGAACAATCAGATTAAACTAGTTTTAGACGTATGGTATTAATAAAAGCCATCTGATCTTTCATCTACTTCATAATACTGGTTAACCCTCTTGACCTGTGACTTGATTTGTCAAGCCCTTAAAAGGAATATCAAGAGAAACCATTTACATACTTGTACTTACTTGGCCACCCTTAGGCATTTTCTATCTGCCTCATGAAATGAAATGGAGAATATTCTGAAAAATAGTTTTTTTTGTATAATTTTGAAAAAAAAATATTCCTTCCTTTTTGTATCTGTGTAATTTTGTGAACTACCTTTGGCTGTAAGTTCTATTTTCATCTTTCCTTCAAGGATAACCAGGTAATTGATTCCCAGAAAAATGATACATATTTTCATTTTCCAACAGTGGATAAACAGAAGTAAAAAAATAAACCCCAAGGTAAGTAAAAGAGAAATTACAAAATTGTTTTTGTCAAAAAACGTAACGCACAACATACATCTATCCAATTTCTCGTTTACTAAATTTAGTTCTTGATATACCAGTAATTTCAGGAAAATAAAAAAAGAAAGTATTGGACATTGAAAATAAAAAAGGAAATTCTAGACTAGCTTTCAAGCCATTCCAAACATAACTTTTTCTGTCGTTATTAATATACGGCATCCAAAGTTGAAAAGCAAAAGAGAAACCTTTTCCTTTAATTAAAAAAGCACTAATATTAGAATTTATATCAAGCGACTCCCTAATTTTTTATGTTTGCTTGTGTTTTCGAATTTCCGTGAACGTTCCAAAAAGCATCAAAGAGATAAAATTAAGAGATTGCTATAAAATCTCAACATCATTGATCCTAATATTATTTTTCTCGATCTTACAAGTAACTTCTATATATAAAAACTGAATGTGGGCAACATTTCTTCCTGGAAACAAATCAAAAGATGTCCTTAACTTTGTTCTCGAATGATCTGGAAGAAGTTTTATTTTTCTATTCTAGTCTTTTTATTATTTATTGATTACGAACACATTTTTAGATACAAAACCTAAATGATTATTGTTAAGAATAATTTAGTACGTGTTTAAGTTCATTCTATTGTTTGAAAAGATACCATCAATTTCGTTTATATTTACGTATTCATTTCTGTATTATCTTTCTGATATCTCTTTTGATACGAGACAACAAAGGTATGTATAATATAAATCTTTTGAGTACGCGAATAAAGCTGTCGTGTTGCCCCTTTGTATAGATATATTCGTGTAGGGTCTAAAATTACGCCATATTTCACTTGTAAACAAAAACATCCGCAATATTCAAGAGAGGCCTCAATCAATTTTCCAATACTCAACTCTCCTTCGTCCTACCGGACTCGAGCAAAGGCAAACATCACAAGATTTCCATGCACAATCCAATACATACAGATTTCAGTCTCTATCGACATCCCCCTGTGAGATCCAGAGTGTCCGGAGTAAAGAGTACAAGGAAAAACTCGGGTTTAAAAATGGAGGCGAATGGAAAGCGGCTACTTTTTTACATTTTCCCTCTTGTTTCCTTTTTGCTACTTCTCTATTTTAGTGGTCGCATGAAAAAGAAATAAAAAATATGCGGGCAGCACTAGCTTTTTCTTACGTATCAAGGGCGGCTTTGGTCGGTTGAAAGAGCTTTTTATCTATCGGTCAGTAGACGATGACTCTGCCAAATCTCCCTAAAGACACTCACTGTATTTGGGGCTTGTACGTTGGTAGATAAGTTCTGATAACCGTTACGGGATTCCGGAGGGGTTAAAGTGGTTGTTTTGAGAGGATTTCGCTTTGTTCGAGGGTTATTTTATTTTTTACGTCCTGCTATTTCTGCATTTAACCTGTTTTACTTATTCACAAAACGAGGCGTCCTCCTCCTCTTACCTTTTCTGTTTCGCTATTCCTTTCGCTCGCTCGTTCGACGAATTATTTTACGAGATTTTATTCCGCAACCTTATATATGATGGATGATAAAGTATTAACTGCGGAAGTTTTGTTTGTATTCTCGATTCTATTGTACGAAAGAATCGATTGGTGAATGGTAATCGCGGTTTTATAGAAGATAATAGGCTTTTATGCAGCAAATAAGGGCATACGAAATAACAACCATCTATTATCCACGAATCCTTGATAAAAATTTCAGATAAGCTTACGAAACGCCCTATCAATTCTTATGTTTTATTTAATGTACCGAAAAAATTACTTCGTTGTAATCTTCGGGTTAGTATACTGAAATTTATCAAAACGAATTTCAATTTAAATAATTAGATCAAGTTGGCATTAGTAATAATAAGAATCCAATTCAAGTGTGTAGTTCCAGTTATTAATTAATAAAATGGAAGTCCAGAACTTCTGAAAACTTTCACAGTAAATTATTAATAACCACGCTG
The DNA here is from genome assembly GCA_011009095.1 of Ignelater luminosus. NCBI lineage: Eukaryota > Metazoa > Arthropoda > Insecta > Coleoptera > Elateridae > Ignelater > Ignelater luminosus. The sequence goes on from VTPC01090313.1 coordinate 281,463, forward strand.
GAAGACAGACTTTTGCGCATAACAGAAAACTTCATCGGCGATCCCTTGAGTTTTCAACATAAATATTAATTTCTTTATTATATTATTCGAAGTTTTAACATTAAAAAAAGACGACGAAGACAAGATAACAATGTAGCTTTATTAAAGCTGCATCCTTGTTACAGGGAACGTATAAAAAGTGCTTTCAGGATTTTAATTTATCCGTAGAATTTTATTTTATATGGATATTTTAAATATAAAAGAAAATATTTAGTTCATCTGAATGTATATTAATAAGCTTGCAGGTTTTCCAATTAGCGAGGTGGTTCCATCAAGAAATACACAATTTTCTACTAACTAAGAATGATGTTATTAAGCTTTGAGTGGAATAAAAACGAAAGAAATTAATAACATCTCTTTCCAATAAAAGCTTTTATAAAACGATTATTTTAGTGAAACAGTGATTAAGAGCCAAAAGGGTTCTTGCTAGTCATCATTTATGATAAATAACATAATTAAAGCGATAAGCAAGAAGAGAGACAGAAAAAAAGAAGAATAAGCAGATCCAAATCATTGTTTAGAGCTGAAACGTTTCGATAATCATTTATCATCATTTCTGATTTTTTATTGAATAAAATCAATCACTTTATAATCTAGCTGCATCACAGCGTTATTGATTTTCCAAAGTAAAGAGATATTTAACGTTGGTTTGCTTTAAACAAAGAATGTAATTTTAGTGTAGCAATAAGTTGACTGAAACATTTTTCTTTTTCAGGTAGCAAGTGAGAGGCGTTTATTTCGTTTCTGGAAAAATAAGTAAACAAGGGAAAGTTTCATATTCGGCCAGTAAAGCTGAAACGAACGAGTTTAGAGTTTGGTAAGTCAACTGTGGAGTCCTTATTGTATTATCCTTTATTTAGACGACACTCACTCTATATGGAACGCAAAAATAGAAATGCTACGCTTTAAAAATGCAACGTGCAAGACCTCCAAACATAAAGGGATTCATAAAGTTTTATAACTTTGTGTTTCATTGTGCGAAGTACATCATTTGACGAGATATTTTGGAGAATGTTTAGGTTGGATAAAGAAATTATTCAAAAACTAAGAAAGCATTTTGATACTGACAAATCAAACTAATAAGTGGAGATACGTGAAAAACATGATATCTTTTTGTTATCATCGTCTCGCCTACAGGAAAGCTAAAATATTTTATACCACCTGCAAGACATATAATTTCACGTAGGATGTACTACTTTTGAGTAAAATTAATTTAAGATTTCGCAAATCTAATATTATTGTTAAGATATTTTGATTTTTTCATAGTTCGAGAGCAACGTGGCTATAACCTTCTAACATTCGTTTATTCAGTCAACGATGCTGAAAAGAGAAAAAATGTGCAAATATATCTTTATGGAAAATAAAATTGACATAATCGAAAAAATAATTTTGTCAGTACTGAAATCTAAGAATGTAGAAGATCTAAAGTTACTTTTGTATTTTTCTCGTGGGGTGCTTCATTATTATGTAAAATTGCTAATGTAAAATCATGTAACGTTTTTGTTCAACTGTCTAAAATCAACAAACGGTTAGTCAATAATTCAAATGCAGCGAAAGTATCGCAGATTTTTTTAATGTCCAACGGGTTCCATCAGCTTTGACAATTCGAAAATTGATTATAAAGGAGCAGTGTGAAGACCACACGATCCAACCAAAACATAAACCGTATAGCAGAAAGTACAAACAATAATTCTGTGACATCAACTCAAAGACTTGAGACAGGATCTGCAAATGCATTCGTAAAAATTTAAAATGTTTCAGAGACCGTCAGGTACGCCTGTGATACTATCGTGTAGAGGTCACGTACCTTGCTTTATAAACGCATCCATTCACATGAGTCACGGAATTCACAAGTCACCAAACTCTCATGAATCACGAGATTTTCATGCGTCACAAAATTTTCATGGGTCACGGGATTTCCATAAGTTACGAGATTCTCACGTATGATACATCAGAAAAATACTATGGGTGGCATGATCTTCGTGGGTCTCTCTATTTTCTGGGTCAAATTACCTATTCGAATTCAAGAAATTCCTTAGTACTTTTCTCCGTGTTTAACTGTACTAGACGCATGCAGAAAATTGTAAGCAGTATTTTGTTTCGGTTTCGAAGTGACCCACCCATCGTGGTCCATTATAATTTACTTGACGCGCCCAGCTCTATTACCGCCCTTTCCTTAACATCGTCAACAACGATCCAATTTTGTGAATAATTTATTGATGAGCAGCGAGGCACGTTTTTACCCTATTGGCTAGGATAATAAACAAAATCTGCGGTTCTAAAACACTGAGAATCCATAGAATATTCAATTAAGACCTTGGCATAAAGCCAGAGAAACGGTTTAGTATAGAACTACAGCTCAAAAGAATCACTGGATTCCATTTCTTGGTAAAGGTGCAGTTCAGACAGTGAATGGCGTCCGATAGAGAAAGGATATTTCAAAATCTTTTGTTACCACAATTACATCAAGGGGAAAAGTATGCATGGTTTCAATAAAATGGAGTCGGGGTTCGTAGCGCCTGAGCCACTGTGAACATCTTAAGATAGCATTTACCATATAGTTATTTCACAAAATGATTCTTTTCTCTGGGTAACCTAAAGGAAATAATTTATGTGAACAAGTCAGAAATCTCGCGAGCTATCAAATATAACAAGTTTAGAATAACGCAGACACGTATTTAGATCATTTAATAGATATGGTTTTTCATAACGAATGTAAATTCTTTGTTACTTTCAAAAAAATCGTTGCCATCTTGTAGTTATACAGTGTGTCCCAATTTCGATACTCACTATTGGGATATCGGAAATTGTAAGAGATACGAAGTCTATTAAATAAGAAAAGATTTGGCTATTTTGGAGATCAGTTTACGTATGCTTTTGTTTTTTCAAGAAAGTTCACGGCTTACTAGATATTTGCTAAAAACGAAATTATTTTATTTTTTTTTAAGTGAAATATCCCAGGAACGAGCAAAGATAGAAAAGAACAGCAAAGAGGGTGTTTTAGAGAATTTACTCCAAAACACAAAAAAATATTTTCGCAATTGTCTTTTGTTTTATTTCGGCGGTTAAACGTAAATCCAAATTCTTCTAATAAAACGCCTACTTGATTTCCATATTACTAAACTGCACGCCTTAAATGCTTTTCAGTAATACATAGCTATGATATTGCTATTTTTTTGTTTTACCGAGTTATGAAGTGAAAACCATTTTTCATCATATTGTGCCATAACATCTAACACACAAAGTCGTGGAGTTTTATCAAATAAATTCATTTGTTATGCAAAAATTGTTAAAACAAAATAAATACGCTTTTATGGGGCATTAGATGCTTAGTTGATGATATCTGTGAATGCTCAGTAAAGTATCTTAAAAGCGTCTTTTGTTTTGTTTTAGTAATTGTTACATAACAAATGTAACTTATCTGACAAAAATCAAGGATTTTCATATGTTTAAAGCCATGGCACACTAAGTGGGAAATGCTTTTTATTTGAAAAAAAAATAAGATAATTTCGTTTTTAGCAAATATCTAGTAAGCCGTGAACTTTTTTGAAAAATAAAAGCATAAGTAAACTGATCTCCAAAATGGCCAAAACTTTTCTAATTTAACTGACTTCGTATCTCTTACAATTTCCGAGATCACAATAGTGAGCATCGAGATTGGGACACACTGTATACTAAAGTTTGTGTATCTGTGAGAACAGCTTGTATCCTAAAGCTGATCGAGAAATTATCCATTTCTAAAATGATTTGAAGTATTTTTGAAAAAGTGTTATTTTTCCCATAAACATCTAACAAAATCTCCGACCAGTATTACACATTTTGTATTTTTAAGATACTAGAGAAGAAAGAAATTCCAATCAGGACATCATATCTTCTGGAGACAGCACAGCAAGAGATCAGTTTACTATTCAAAGCAATTTCTGCAGCCAAGTTGGTAACTAGAACGGTGTCTTGATGTTGGAAAATCGTAAGAAAATAGAAAAAGCTGTGTGCTGCTCTCTGTAAAGTGTAAGAATGCTCAAAGTACTCAAAACCACGAGAAATATTCTTATATTGTAAAATGAAATGACTGATTTTATTCTTTCGTATAAGAAAAGATTCGGCTAAACTATTTACAGTATACTCCACCAGACACAACATTTGAATTACGAAAAATGTTACTTTCATTGCTATTCTCAAGCCACATAACAGGACAAAAACATATAGAAAAAATGTTTGTGCGCCTCAACGCTGCCTAAAAAAACTTGAATGGAAATAAAATTTTGGGCACCAACGTTCAAATGAATAACTCAGTACTATGTGACATGATCGAAGCATAAATGCTAAAAATCACCAGAATATTAATAACTGACTTTAAGCAAGGTCGATTTACAAAAATAATATCTTAGAGACAAGACACAAAGATTGTCTTTGTTAATAAGCATTTGGTTGAGTACTTGATGATCGTATGACAGATGATAAGACATTGAAGGATCTCACAAATTCAAGAAACAATAACTGAACTTTTTGCACATATTGAGACTCTTCTCATCTTCTGATTATTTGACCTTGAAATCTGTACGATACGCAAGAAGATTTGATAAATAAATCGTGCAAAAAATTAATTACAAAGCGAGTAGAACTATTAGGACAATTACAGGTTTATTTAAAAAATCATAGAACACAAGATAAAGTGATACCAAAATATCCCTACTTCGAGTCCTATGTAAATTGAAAACAACGTTCATTTATTATTACATTATAATTAAATTTCTAATCATAGATAATTGTCCTTCTATTGTTAGTTAAATAGGATAGGGCAGACTTGCAAATAACGGACAGTAGGAGAAATTTGTGATAAGAATAGAATAAAATATAAATGAGTTAGCATTTCTTGCTCGAATGGTACTTTCGGATTATAATGAAACGATGAGAACTTTAATTAGAGTCACGCATCAACTGGACAAAGTTATGGTCGGAAATTTTTTATTGGGAATCTTAGCTTTCAGAATTAAAATCTGAACCTGAAGCTACTTGGTGGCCACTGATATGGTTCACTCTCAAGCATCTACCAACTATCAATTCTCTTCTGGAGGCAAAAACAAATTCAAAAATTAACGCTAAATAGAACTTCTTGACAAGTTTCAGGTGGTAGTTGATTAAAAAATGTTTATGCTTTCAACCGTCCAGATAAACACTTCAGACAAAAATATTAATATATGCATCTGAGCATAAATCATCCACCGACTTAAAGAATTATTCCGCAGTCTAAGAAAATTAGAGCGCCTGGCACTTATACGGATCTGACAGCGAGTTATCAAGTTAGATCGAAATATTGATAATTTGAAGGCAATTTTCAATGAGACGTCGTCGATGTCGAAAATGTGATCAAATGACATGCTGTATGACTTATTAAATTGATATTTTGTCTCATCCCTATTCTCATATAATTATAAAATCTTATTATAGAATATTTAAATATCCTCGTAATTAATTTAATCTTAGTTACCTGATATTTGGACATTGATGAGACTTACTTCAAACAATATTTATTATTCATGTGCCATATAATGAGGTTCATTAAATTGTAAAATTAATGGCAGATTAAGCAGGTTAATTAATCAGATATACATATATATATTCTAATTATTCCGTTAATTAGTATTGCTCAACTCTGAATATAGGTTAAAAGAGAATTAGCATTTACACATAAGATTGAATTCGAAAAAAGAATTCCTGAAAGAAAAGTAAGTAGGTGTAAAATGTACTACTCTTCTTTTTAAACAAAGAATTGGAGTAATTGAGATAAGAGTCTTACATTTAGGGATGAATCCTTTGGAATTACTTTTAGCTCTTTAAAAACAAAGGATAGGTCGTTCTTCAAACAACTCTTTAATAACATTGATGAAATTAGAACCATAGATAGATTGCGTACACAAATAAATCTCTGTAATTATACGAAAGCATTTCAATCCTAAAAACCCATAAATACATAAATGCAATTATATAACACTTCAACAACTTTATTTTAAGAAGACAGAACAATAAATTGCGTTTCAAACAATGCCACCGAAAGATTTCTCCTGGATATTGTTCGAAGAAAAGGCTTTATACGTTAACAGGACCATCGATTTCCACTGCTATTTCTCTGAATACATACGCGACATGGACATGGATTCACAAATGCCGGGGCATTGTTGGAAGACAATCTTGATAATAATGGTGGCCAATAGGGAATAGCCTTGATAATGGCAACATATAAATGTACATCAAACGTTATTGCCTTCTTGAAACTATCGGTGAACGTATTGAATTCAACTGGTATCGAATATCCCAGTTGGGAGTGCCCTCTCTTCTCTACTACAAACATGATGATGGTTCAATGTAGCGAGAAAAATGAGCTTCGCCAAAAATTGCACTTTTATTCTCAAGTGCGACTGTAAACTTTTTGATGTAATAAAAAGGTAAATGAATAGAAAAAAAATATTAAATTACAAGTTAAATTGTAAATTCTGGCAAAGAAATTAAAATGGGAAAATAAGGGAAATAGTAAAATGCATTGAATAAAATAGCAAGTGAAAATCGAAAACATTTGTAACTTAAAACGTGAATACCAAGATATTTTAAATCTCCCAATATATGTGATCAAAGTGTGAAATCCTCGAAGGAACCACATGCTGAAATTGAATTGGAAAAATAGTTTCTGGCGACAAATATTCAATTTTTTCTATTTTTCACGTATTCTGTAGATCAGATTATGCAAAAGTTACAATTTACGACATTTTGTTTGTAAAAATTGGATAAAATATAGGAGAAGCGTATTTACTTACACAAAATCAATTTTTTAACAAAATACATATAATTACACTACAGGGAATAACAGTACTCAATCTTCATACCGTATGTTCCATTAAAAATATGTTAATAGTTCATCGTTTCTTAAATTATTGTTTTTGTATAAAAACCATAAAGGATATAAAAGTTATGTGTTTGCATTTCACAAACATTTAATGTAGAACACCTTCTTGATGGCAGTTTGTAACCATCAAACTATGTTTGCCAAAGATATAAACACCACAAAAAAGTGAATAGCTTTAAAGATGAAACACTTTCAAAGAATTGTCTGTATTTATTAAGGAACCGCTTAGTTAATTTTTATTATTGCTTACAAAATAGAACACAGACGCTATACAAAGGAATCCAAACTTCTTTTATAATATGAGCGAAAATTACACAGGATGCTAATTGCTATACGGCACTTTAACAGTCGAAGAATTAAAATTAATTTGACAGCTCCTTTTATTGTTAGATGTAAAACTACACAATTATTCAATGAATTCTTTTATTGAAAATATTCAGAAATTTGATAAATCAACGTTTTCATTAAGCACAGATGAAACTAATACTCCCAAGAATTATGCAACTGCACTGAACAATATTTCTTTGATTGTATTTATTTGATTTGAGTACCTTTTTCTAATAAAACTAACCAAGGAAAATGTGAGAAACCTCAATGAACTAGAATTTTCCTGTACGATTATTGCATCGATTTTATTATTGGGTAAGAACAACACTTTGAATAAATCTATGATTTAACTTTGAGATCTGTAATCTCGTAAATTTAATGCTAGATATTTATGCCCTAAATGATCAGTTTTGACACTTTTGAGATCTGAGGGTTTCTAAACATTTTGCAGCAAGAAACGAAATCCCCAACTTACCAATCCCGAAACGTGAGTCAAGAAGCAGCCAATTAACTTAGTAAGTAGAATATTTCTCCTGTTTCTGTTACCACCAAAAGCATATGGGTTCTAAGCAAAAAAATCCTTGATCATGGCTTCTGTTCACAACATTTGCAAAACATTATCAATGAGTAAAACATCTTAGCTGCTTGAATTAACAAACTCGAATCAGCGTACCTTTAATCAAATCGTATTAAAACAGTACGCAGTCCAAAGTTTTAATAATAATTTGCGAAATGTAGGCTCGAATTTAAGAAAAGACAAACGTAACCAAGCGCTTGTTCCGAACGCTCATTTCACGGTACCTTTGAACAGATTCTTTCCGCGTAAAAAATCTTAGAATCTCGGACAGGAATCGAACTCACGACCGTAAGGTTAACAGTGGGATGCGTAACTATCAGGGTCACCAAGGTTCCCAATACTGGATGTCTATAAAAGACTACTTACCTTTGGTCGCATATTCATGTCAAACGTCAGATAACCATTGGATATTTGTCAAATACTTTTAACTTATTATAGCTCTTTAAAATGCATCTTATCGAGATGGATCTGTTTAATCCCTTGTTATCAGAAACATTTAAAGAACTTTAACGTAGTTATGAAATTATGCTCATAAATAACATCGATTTCAAAGCCCACTATGCCTGGACAATAATTTAGAGACATTTTGTATTTCTAATATCGAGTACAATCAGCAAGAGATAAACAACCAAAAGATATGTTTTGGATTTTACGGAAATGATTTGATCACGACATGATCTTACAGAAGTGTCCAGATCATAATTGCTGAAGTGACTGAATTGATCAAAGTGGTAGCGGATCTGTACTTCAAACTCCTTAAACTTATGTGGATTTTGCATTCCGTTCCACATTACCTACTATGCGTTTCACTTTGAGAATACAGTACAGGTTCTTATAAGCAAAAGGATTGCCAAAGATCTTCCATGGTAGAGTTGAACATTTGTATGATCAAACAACTTTTATAAACAATACATTGCCTATCTTTTCTGTACTGTATTGTCAAAGTGGAACGCATAGTAGGGAAATTAAGTTATGTAGTGAATTGTTTAAAAAGTAATTTTGTAATTGTAAGAAAACATACAGAAAGAAGTATGGCTAGGATTTCTGAGTCTATTCAAAAAAGAATTTTAGAAACCAAATCTGAGTTTATTAATATTTACAGTAACAGACTCTTCTTTTGCTCTCAACTTGAATACTTGAATATCATCCAAGAAATCAAAGATGTCCTCGAACTCTGGAGTCAAGTTATTGAGGTTATCGAGAAGCATCGTGGGATATGTTTGAGTCTTTTTTCGGTTTTTTTTTCTAGCAATTAGAAGTCAAATTCTAAGAATCTAGTAAGCGATCTTTGTTTTGATCAGCAACACGATTCACGTATCGACCTCTTAAGTTATTAAATAGAAGAATTTCTAAAAGGAGAGCCTTTTGTAAGAATAAAGGAGTTTCTAAAAAAAAATGTCTGATGAACTTTTTTTAGTGCTCTCCTGCAACAAATTTTTAAAAATAACTTACACTAAATCTTTTTCAGTCTTTGCGTAGCACTGAACATCTACGTATTTGATGCCACCAAGAAAGTATCCAAACTGTAAAAAGATCAACTTAAATATAATATAAAATTCTTAAAAAGCTTTTTAAGGTTTAGCATGGATGTTTATTGAACTCCTCTTTCTATAAAGGTGCATCCACACTATGCCAATCGGCAAGGCCGCTCGGCAACGCCGAATAGGTGGGAACATACCTGTCGGTTTGTGCCGATTTGCAAAATCGTACACGTTGGGGATTTTCAACAAAAGCCGATTCTTTTTGCCTAGCGACAATGCTGATCGTGCCGACTGGCACAGTGTGGATGCACCTTAAAATCACTGCCTTGCGCACAATACACCTGAACGAGCTACAATTCCATTTGATGCATGCATGCATGGAAGATCTACAAGGTGTTGCTTTATGTAAGTATTATTTCTTTTATATAATTCTCAAATTGTATCTTTTGATATAAAAAACATTAATCATTTTTATAATACTTACTTTAGTGTGCCTGAAAGATCTTTACGAGGGTTGCTATTTATATTTCTGGCGTTGGCAACACTGACTGTTTCCAGGCGTCGGCTGACATTTCCGGTGTAAACTTTACATTGTTGAACATAACCTCAACCACAACATTTTGTCATTTGAGTGCGATTAGTGTTGTTTGCAGTTAATTGAAAAGTGCATTCCCTAGTAAAAAATGGAATTGCCCCGTGAACACTTTCGTGCAATTATTTTTCATAACTTTCGACGTGGATTATCACGACAAGAGTGCGTCAATGAACTTAATACATTATATAGCGATGAAGCTCCATCCTACAGCACTGTAAAAAACTGGTATAATGAATTCAAACGTAGCCGATGTTCACTCCAGGACGAAATCCGTGAAGGCCGTCCAAAATCTGTCGTTATGCCTGAAAACATCGATGCTGTGCGTGAACTGATTAAACAAGATCGTCATGTGCCATACCGTGAGATTGAGGCATCTTTGGGCATTAGTATGACTAGCATCAACAAGATATTACATGATCGTTTGGCCGTAAAAAAAATTTGTTCCCGTTGGATCCCGCATAACCTGACCAATGCTCAAAAGAAGGCTCGCGTCGACTGGTGCATTGAAATGTTGAAAAAATTTGCAAAAGGTGCATCAAAAGCTGTGTATAACATCTGCACAGGTGACGAATCATGGATCTACGCATATGACCCCGAAAAAAAAACAGCAATCAACTGTGTGGGTCTTTCAAGACGAGCCAAATCCAACAAAAGTTGTTCGCGGAAGAAGCACATCGAAGCAAATGGTTGCCTGTTTCTTTGGCATTACCGGTCACGTGGCAACAGTGGCGTTAGAGCAACGTAAGACGGTCAACTCTGAATGGTACACAACCATTTGTTTGCCAGAAGTCATTGGAGAAATTCGGAAAACTTCAAAGAAAAAGCGAATCATTCTTCATCATGACAATGCAAGCTCTCACACCGCTGCTCAAACAATTGAATATTTAATCAGCCAGAAGGTCGAGTTGATGGGCATGATTTGGCACCCAACGACTTCTTTTTATTCCCGTACATCAAAAACAAACTGCGTGGTCAACGATTTTCAACACCAGAGAAGCCGTTTTTTGTTTCAAAACGCATATTTTGGAGCTGCCTCAAACAGAGTGGAAAAAGTGCTTCGAAAATTGGTTCAAACGCATGGAAAAGTGTATCAATCTTAATGGAGAATATTTTGAAAAACAATAAAACTAGTTTCGATCATAAATACTTGTTTTTTCATTGTTAGGCCAGAAATATAAATAGCAACCCTCGTATACTATTAAGAAAGAAATAATAAGTATTATGGAATTTTCGAAACTTGACAGTGGAAGTAGAAAAATGGGTTTTCTTACTCATTTGGATTTTTTTAGATCTGGATCTGATGAAACATAGCACGAACGTTGTTGACAGTTCATGATTTTTCTATTGTAATTTCATTTTGTAATTTCTGTACTCTGCAGAAGGAAGGAAAAGGCGACGAAAACACAAAAGGATGCCGCCAATTATTTTCTTATAGTTCATTTAATTAATTTTCTTCTTTCAATTATAAACAGACTAAAACAAAGCACAAGAACTAGGATGATATAATCCATCAATGAACTACATATTTGTTATAAATTAATAATAAAATAAAGACAAAAGAAACGACGAAACTAACAACAGTTCTCTAACTGACAACAAATGTTCGTTCTATTCTAAACACAAAAGTTTTGTTTGAAACTTAAATGGAAAATGAATAGTGTAAATGTCTTAATTCCGTTTTCCGTGCCTAGTTCCGGTCAAATCCGGGCGTTAGAGGAATCAGCACGGAAACACGTCCTTTTAAACGATTTGTACTCCAGTCTAGTTCAGTTTCTACGCCGTTTGAATGCAATAATGCACAAGACAAGAGGATATATCCGAAGAAGTTCAATGTATCTAATTAGATACTGCTGAAATTATATTTTCCTCTCTCATATCTTATAGATAAAATAAAAATGAAAAGAAACACGTTTCAATGTTCATGGCATAACATAATATACAATTTTCTTTATTAACTAAAATCTCCCCGTATTCCTTTATAAAATAATATTTTAATTTAATAACATCCTAATTTCGGAAGTAATTTTTTAATGATTATAAAAAACGTTGATGAAAAAAAATGGTCCAGAAATCTAATAAGGTTTTGCTTGGACTGTATTACAGAACAGGACAGAATTTCATGTTAAAACGTTATATGCGCCATTAAACTTCATACTAAAATTATCAGAAAATTAAATGGGAGAGGGAGAATGTTTATGGTAGTGAAAGCTATAATTTTTATCGATACTGCGGAGAAATTAATTATATAAAAATGTCAGAAAATGGTATCAAGAAATTTTTTCCCTTTCTTTCCTTTGATGCTTTAATTTTTCCACCATTATGAGGTATTACTTTAGTTAACTTGGCTATTAATGTATTAATTTTGATTTTAAGCTTTCAGAAAAACCCGCTTTTTTATGCTGTTCGTTGCTTTATTAATAATTTGTTTCAGGGACAACTCTATCCCGTCCAATGTTCATCCTGCAATTTCATTAACTCCATTCCGAGTAAATGAACAGCAAAACCAGACAAACTTAGTCATTTGCAATTTGTGGTTAGGGCGACTGTTATGTATGTCTCAATGTTAACAGGTTTCTCCTTTAATTTTAAGCAAGAGAAAGAGCAAACTTGTTCAAGTAAAAAAGAAAACGTCATTTCCGAGAAACTAAAATTAAATAAAAATTAGCAATATGACTTTATAAATAAATTCCATAAAGTAGAGTGAGATGTGTTTCAACAAAACTGTTGGTGTAATACAAAATGAGAAAACATCGAAACGCCAACTGCAAGAAGTTCCTGCAGTCTGCAACTTACAAATAGACTCGGATCTCACTTCAGCTAATATCCACGTTGCTCTTTACCGGAACAAATTGGATTTTCCTACTCGACATTACAGTTGGTAGCATCTTGAAACTGCCATAATAACTTGATATTTTACTTTCTGAACAATTTTTAGAATTGAGCTTATCCTTACGTGTACGCAACCAAGTATAAAACCAACAATTTTGATTACAACGATTTTTATAGAAAATGTATTCGTTTTTTAATCTTTACATACATGTATGTATGACGAATAGCAACATACTATGCATTGTAGATTTCTTTAGAACTCGATAGAAGCTCTTTCGATATTCTGATAAATCCTCATAGTAAATACGGATATGTAGATACCTAAAAAGGCATGATTTTAACTGTTAAGAATAGGGAAAACAAAATAAAAGTAATTTAGGGAAAACCAGAGGTAGCAATCATAGAAAGGTTTAAGAGCTAATTAAATTCAAAGTACAATAGAACAACATAAATGAAGCTATTGAAATTTGAGTATACAGTAGGAGAACGAAAGGAATACGCTAACAGTCAGACAACAATCGTAGTACTTACTGTTAGCCCACCTTTCAGTTTATTGCAAGGTTTCATTCATCAAATAGAATGAAACTTAAATTAACACTCGCTTACCGTCTGTGAATATTATTGAAAAAAAGTTAGAATATTCTAGTTTACAGTTAATTCACTAGTGACTACTTCAAACAAACAGAAAATGTGTTTTAGAAAAATAGTTAAATTATGATAAATGCAATAAAGACACTTCTAAATACATAATTAGATATCAGCGACTTCATCTAAAATCAATATTCTAAGAGAACATAATATTGCAAAAGATGAAAATGCTACGTCATTAAATTACCGCAGATACAGTAGCCACGTTTCAAAGGAAACTATTAACACTGATCAATATCTCGTGATTTATTTGTATTAAAAAGGTACTTTTGTGAAGGTGAATCAAACCCAATAATTTAGTCCTTCGTTATCAACTTGAAAATAAACTCAGTATATTGAAAAGCAGATATCACAGGAGACAAAAGCCTTATAAAAACTTATTTTAAACGATTCATCCATTCAACATAAATCTGTGGGGAAATTCCGAATAACACAGCAGTGAAGCGTTTGTAAGTCAATAACGTAGTCCAGAAACAGAATTCCTAAACCAATAGATTACATTCGTTTTGTTCTTTAAGAAAGTTAATGGAAGGCAAAGCCGATCCGTTTTCAAACCAAGAGGATACCGATTGATGTCACATCTACTCCAAGATTTAAAAGAAAGCGCTGTCGCCCGACCAAAACCGGGTTTAGAGGCGACCCAGAATTGCTACATCATTAGTTTCAATATTCTTAAGTATCCATAATTTTCTTTTAAACAAACTTCCAAGAATTCACATCTGAGACCACGTTACAGAAACAAGTCCCAAAAAAGAAAGGGGAAGGGAAGAGATTCTCAGAGCTCATGATAACTTTACTGTGCAACACACTACAAATAATGCAATCATAACAGTCAATAATATTAACAACTATTTGGTTGAGTGGAAGTTTTAAGTTTAATGTAATTTACTATCCATTTTCCAATAAAGTCATTTTATTATTATTGTTGTTGCTGTTAGTTTTTCACGCAACACATCTTAAAACCTCGGGCAAGAAACTTCCATAGAATGTATTAACAATGGTAGACATCAGATTCCAAGCTTTCTTCATAAATGAACTGGCAAAGTAATTACAAACACAAAAAATCACCTGAAGCAATGGAGACTGAAGAAAGAAAAGTCGAGCTATTCACAGCAAAGATTGAAGATACGAAATATAATCTCCAACAATACTTGGAAGATCTGCAGATAGTGATACTGCTTTGCTGGCACTAATTCCTTAAGTGCTTTAAAGTTGGAATGCTCAATTACAAGACTGATGTAAACATATAACGTTCTGTTGCGGCATCACCTCTAGGTGAGCCCAGAGTCGGGTTAAGACAGTTGATTGATGACAATTTATGTAAAACAGGAAAATACCCTACATATTTATCAAGGTTGTCTAAGTACATCTAAAAAATTAAACATGGAAAAAGACCAATTAAAGTATATGAGTTGTCAAATTGCTCAAACAATGCAAATAAACCTTATTGAAATCAAATAGGAGCTTACGCGAGACCTTCGTGACTTTAGAAAGACTTAAACTCTCAAAAACAAGTCTCTAAGTTCAAAAACCACCACTTAGAGCGTATGCAATAGTAACTTGAAATAATGGGAACGACAATGACGTGACAAAATCAGTCGTCGAAAGAATAAATATACTATGCGAAAAACCACCAGAAATTTAAGAGATAGATAAGTAACTCATAAACTTTAGAAATGTATTTCGAAAGAAAGCCCAAAACATCAATGTTACATTACGACATCCCGAAAGCTGATATTAATTACACCTCGCTCAACATACTCAGATGAAGTGGGACCTAAATACAATATAAAAGAAATTCTGTACACCCCATAAAGCCAAAAACAATTCCATGGAAGGCGCAAACTAAGCAACTTGACCATAACGGGTTAACTTCATTCTGAGATAGGCCATATTACGATAGCTGTAGATGATTACAAAAAGTTAACCAAAACATATGATTAAATGTTATTAACAACGACAAATCAGAAAGTGTAATACCAGACAACATATGAAACTATCCAATATACTGTTATTTATAAAGCTAGAACAAAATTCGAAACGCACTTGTTTTTGATACCAAAATTATCAGCCAATATTGTCTTTATGTATACAGAGTGTTGCATTTACGCGTGACGCCACACTCCAGGTCACTCTTAAATACAAATTGATATTTTTTAGAATGTGATTCCCATGAAACTTGCTTCTCACCTTTCACTATACGACGCAGCAGGTGTTTTTAAAAACCAAACACTTCTTATCTTAAGGATTTTTCTTCTGAATCACAACTAATACGAAAACAACAAAAAAAAAACATCTCGACTTAATTTTTTGCAACCGCAAGACCTATGTACAAAAATCTAATAAACAAGGCAGATTTCGATCATCCAAAAAACTGTCCTCAACTTGAAAGAAGTTATGTAAAACGAAACAATTTTTTCCGACCTTATGTAAATGTTGACTCGATTTACATCTTGAAGAATCTAAAATAGAAAATTCATTCCTTTTAAATAGTAGTATAAATCGTTTAGAGCGTCTTAAAGACGAAGATTTTATTAAATAGTCCCCTAGCAATAATAAATCTGTAATTTAACAGTTTTATAGCAGTGAGGATTACATCGCATAAACAGAATCATAACACGTTCACTGCATGTTTTACATAAACATTATGTATGGCAGTTTTGAAGATTTTATGTGATGAATCCTATACGTACACACTAATATACGACTGTAGTAATGCGTAAGTTCCCCAATAATAATTCTGGAGAATATACATGCGCAACGTGCTGACAATGTTGACGTTAACAATCCTGTTTGGAAACAAAATTGATACTACTGATCAAAAAATATGACTTATAACATTTCGTTATGGTTACTTCCTATATCCAGACTAGCTCCTCTTAATATACATTTGAACAATTAAAAATATAATCCCATGATTTAAAGGATTTTTCCAAAACCAGCTAGATAAAAATAAAATGAAAGATTGATGCAATTAGATAACCTAATTGATCAATTACGTACCTTGAAAAGTAAGGGTAAGATCAAGGATAAAGATGGGTTAAAATAAAGGAAGACTAATGTTAGACGATTAGCTTATAATTTTAATCGTAATAACATCCACCTAATTCACAGATCAAAAGGAACCTAATTTCCGTTAGAAGTTTTATATGTCAGAAGCAGCACGCCAAATTCAAAAATATAAAACATAAAAATTGATAAAACTAAAGAGATTTATACTTTTTTTTTATTATTTAAAATATTGAAATTATGCAACCAGACCTATATTTAATTTATACCTGGGGGAAATGTAGAGTTTGTGCTACATTCTTAACTTACTATTTTGATTAACGCAGACTGCTCAATGTTGGAATAAAAAACCATTCGGTTAGAGAAGAAAAATTTTCAACCACTTTAATGTACGGAAAAAAATTTATGTTTTTCCAACAGGGTCAGATATAAATTATAAAAAAGTAGGCTTTGCTACTTCTGTTTTTTGGGATTAAAATCTATTGTGTGCTCGGGAACTTTACCCTATATAAATAATTATTAGAATTTTGGAGAGGCTGATAACGTAGGCGTAACGTTTCGTTTGAATGGAAATTTCGAAACTAATCAATGTTTAATTTATTTTTTACGCAACTTTCCAGACAAAAAATTATTGAATTAGTAACCTAACATTTCTGGGGTAGAATATTTTATTTATTCCCTTGTTTTTTTTTCTCTTATTTCATTCACAGACTTTTCGGAAATGGAAATTTCCAAAGTAATTTTTTTCTTTATAAATAATTCTGTAATGGAAAATTAAAAAAAAGTAAGATTGATCATAGTAATCCTTCAAAACATTAAAACTGTAATTCTTTTTCTCCATTTCATTCACAAACTTTTTAGCAATGGGAAACTTCTAAAACAATTTTTTTAGCGGAAAAGGTTCTCATTATAATAATCCTTACATAAAATTGAGCTAGCAAAAAGAGAAATTGTAAAATAATCCAAAAAGAGAATTCAAAGTCAATTGTTTAAATATCTTATTGGTCAATAGCCCACACAATTCGAAATCCATATGAAAATCTATCCTCCCTCGCGTACCCAACACAAAACGATTTTAATGTCTGAATTATTAAATGAGACTGAGAGCATTTGTTAATGAACTTTAAATAATTAATACTGGGCGTTAACATGAATGGATCGATTTGGAGAAAATTACTGGAGGTTCTTATTATTACACCCAGTCACAGTAATGACAAAAATATCATACAAATACAGATACCGATCTTTTTATTACAGTATAATGATGGCTTTACATAAAACAGAGTCGCCGTTGCAATTTAATGAATATTTTACTCGCGGAATCGATAACTTTTGAGGAGGAACACACGCCATGACGCAGGCGAACTTAGGGGGAGACAAAAATTACACTTTGTCGTGCAGTTAAGCTGAAAAACTACAAAATGGTTTAATAACCTGTAACCTTAAAGTTACAGATATTAAAATGAGAAATAAGAAAAGGGCGTACATAAAAATATCGTTTGTATCAACCAACTTACATAATACTATATAAAATCCGGGTTCCTTGGAATAATCTGCTTACATAAATTAGCATCCCATACTAAAGGAAGGAAAAAAATTGAATTTTTAAAAACGAAAAGAAAAAGCGTGTATGGTATATAAAACGAGCAAATCAATAGCTGTAAATATTTAACGCCATATTTTTTCGTGCTGGTAGTTACAATATCAGTATTACAAACAGAACAATGACTAATGTCCCCAAATATCAGTCTAGTGACATATTGCGTGAATATTAAAACCAACAACGTGGTAGGCGGGACAATGTTGTGACAGAATGATTTATTCGAATGAACCCCCTTCATATATTGACACTTTTATATTTGCGTATTCATTATAGGCTCGGTCGACACCGTACTATAAGCAAAAGAAAATTGATATCTTAAACAAATATAACGGTTTGTATTGAATCTAGCAAATAATATTCAAACCAATATCGTTTAAAGTCGAGGCATAATATGTAAATATTCCAATGATAAATTGAGAATATCAGAAAATAAAAAGCTAATGGCAACAAAAGAAAATTACAAGTTACAAATAAAAGTAACTAAAATGTTAAAGTTCAGAAGGCATCATTGGAAACCAATTCGACACCGTTTTATCTTTTATGGAATTGTTTCTTTAATTCAATGTTCCATTCTACTATGGAAATCTGACCTCTAGCTACTGATATTATCTTCCATTACTTAATATTAAATTTCAGGCTGTGTATTATTCAAATAAATCTAAAAACTTTCAGACCACTACACGTCATCGTCTTACTGGAATGTGAAGATAAATAATTGTGATCATCCGGCGTACTCAGTTAAAAAAGTGACTGTACTCTCCACAGATCTTGTAGAAACGAGGACACTGTCAGTCAATCGTACTTTTACAACGAAAAGATTATTTGAAGTCAAATATTCTGTTTGTCTTATAACTTATAAAATGTAAACAGATTATGGTATCAAGATTTTAATGCTTTGGACGAGGTCAAAGTCAAATAAAACTATAGATTTCCTTTAAGTAGGTATAGATAGGATAGCTGTCTTTTCAGGAAACTCCTTTCTAAAATCCATCCCATTTATTCCCATCAACTCTAAATAGTTCTCAAACTTTTCTTGATAAGGTCATTTCTTACGATTACAACCAAAAATCATCTATTCATGGCGAAATTACTCTTCTGAAACTTTTAAAACAAGAGCGCAGTTTCATCAAAAATAGGGCCAAGGTGCTTCAATCACCTCCCATTTTCCTTCGTTCTTTGTGATGATGCTCAGAAGCACAATTTAATGTCTTTATGGCTCCTGATACATGATTACCAAGTACCTTGTGCCATTATGATTTGAAAAAGGGCAATTTGAACCCTTATATCCAGAAGCAGTTAGCACGACGACGTGATGTCAATAAAAAGCTACTAAGCCAGTTTTCACAATGGTTTCCTTGTTCACGAACAATCATACCAAGTCGTCCCATTTTTGAACAGACTCGTTTTTCCTATGAAAATGAGTGTTAAAATGCATTCAGCTTAAGGTTTTTTCGTCATAATCGATCGGACTTACTATAGATTGTAAAAGTCCCTAAGAGCTCGATATTTATATGTGTCTATGAGGCTAATGGTGTTGGTTTTAAGTTTATTGGCACATGCTATCGGATTAAGGTGTAGTTTTCCCGTGAGCAGAGTCCCATTGGCGCAAGACAGCGATGAAGCCTCCGAAACATTGGAATAAACTTTGAATATTCTTTCTCGCGTATGCCCACAAACGTAAGATTAGATCATTAAACTACGTTAGAATTCCTCATAGCATGACGCTGTTTTGGCGCATTAGTATTTTAAATCGATTTTAGTAGTTGTCAAGAACCTTTTCTAGTTCCCCAACTGCTATCATTCAATCAGCTGTGTAGTAAATCTAATCCTGTATGTCTGAGTATGTCCCATACTTAATGTTGGACGCCAGAAATAATGTGCCATGAAATAGTAAACTATAGGTTGCGCAGATAGGTTTCTTTTAGATGGCACGTTATTACTGGTTTAGCAAGTGAACGTAAGCTTAAATCTTCAATTGTCTAGTCTACCATGAACGTCAGTTCGACTTTTACTGCAAACTCGGGCCTTTGTTAATAAATGATACTAACATTCAGAATTCGCACAAAACGCGATCTTTCTCCTTACAGTAACACATCTATATGAGAATTTTCTTTGAAGAAGTTCTAGGCGTTGCCAGGTCGTTGACACTCGTAAGTTCACACCCAAGGAGAAAAAATGTAAAGCATAAAGCACGATTCGAAGCAAGACGTAGCACGTCAAACTTTGATAGTATCTCTTTTTTGTGCTTAAGATTATTTTTCACATGGTTAATACCAAACCAAGAAAACGAGAGAAGATTGTGGATTCTAAGTTGTTAACAGATATATGAAGGTTTAATCTGTGGAACTGAAGACCTAAGGGCAGAAGCAGAAATCTGTACCGCTTAAAATTAAATACCCAATAGCAAAATAGTGACAAAAAGTGAATTCTTTTGGCAGGTGAGTAACTTTATAGAAAAATCAAAATCTGTAACGGCAATATACTTTTGAGTATTTGCATAAAAGCAAATATTGTAACAAAATATTAATCACAGTTTTACAAGATATCAGTTGATACGTCATCATCTACAAATTATAAAAGTTTCAGATAGTCCCATTAAAGTTGTTCTTAGGGTTCAGCGATTTATATGCAAATTACAAATTTTTGTTACCTACACACAATTGAAATGAAAAAAATAAAAATAGGAAAAAAAGACAGAATTAAATGGACTTTATGATGACTAATTCCATTTCATTTTTTACATTAGTTTGATATTATTTTAGCTTAGACATTTTTAAACGAAAATTATGTAAAACCTTAATTGAATCGTAGCCCTAATGCAATGTGGGTGGTTCATCAATCACACGCTATTTTTATTTTTCATGATAAATTATTGTTGACACATTTATTTCGAAATCGTTGATTACAAGGAAAAAATATCCAGCACACAAGCCATAATCCCTCGCAGCACACGTCCATCGTAATTCTCCTATTCCACTTTGAAAATCTATACAGTCCTCATAATCCCTTTATATATAATCATGTCCAAAGATTGATCAAACCGAACTTTAACCGCAATATAGTGCGCGCTTGTTCTTCGGTGGTCGTGCAGACGGTGCGCAACTCACCCTTCTAGACATTATCAAAATCGCTTTCCGAGGGTCCAGGACACACGGTAGTGAATAATAACAATAGTAATAACCCATATTGACATAATGCGTCTAACAATGGGCCTTTTGTTGGATTATCTTTGTTTAAGTGTGCTCAAGCAAACATGGCATTTACGCTTATACGTGTTTTGCCCCTTTACACACCACGAGAGATCTAAAAGGGAACGCCTCCCTCTTCAGGTTACTACTACTTATACTACTACATTATAATACACTAGTTAGTTTTACCAGATTTAAGTTAAAAGTTTTCAAACGCCCTTGCACACTGCTCAGACCGGTTAAAAGCCCTTTTATACGGTTGAAAACATTAACAACGGCGTTTAAACACAGTTGTAAACATAAAAACGTAATATGAAAATTCTAAAAAAAGTCATAAATTTAAAGACAAATTAAGTGAATATTAAAAAACGTCAAATAAAAATTATGTTGGAATTTAACGGGCCGTTAATACAATTATTATAACTACGGATTTAAACTGCATTTTATGATTTATGTCAGCATAAAATATCAGCTCAGGTCTTAAAAACACGGAATTTACAAATTTATGGATTTTGAATGATTTTTAAATCTATTTTTCTTGCAAATTTCATTGAATATGTGAAATCAATACATTTCTTGGTATATCTGTAAAATGCGGCGTATATTTTAATACTGTACATATACAGTGTGTCCTATTTTCAAGAAGATATATTGATACAATCCATAAGATATAGTAATCCATAATGTCTAATATGTTGACTTTCAGTTTATTTTTATATTCACATGTTCGAATTATCAGCTAAAATCGCGGCGTTTAGAACATCACATTAATAATATCCTTGCGTATTTTTCTTTAACAAAATTAGGTAATCAAACATCAAATTTCCATGATTTTGGCATTCCTAACATATAAGTCTCGTCTCTGTGTTTATTATTCCTCACCGTGTTCTCATTTCGCTTTCGCTCAATTAAACTCAATATTCTAAACGTTTTATGATTTTTTCATACCATTAAACCTCGTGAAACAAGTACTATAAGGCTTCTTCTTTTCGACACATTAAGAGAGTCCTTTAGCTCTTTAACTCCAGGTGTTTAACACACACGTAAATGAAATTTAATCCCGATTCCAAAGAAATTTCGTAAGCTCCTGACTTTAAGATCTTATCCTAGTTAATATATTACCTACCGTATAAATGAATGTTCCTTTATATTATTAAATACCGCATGACGGAAGCTTTGTACAAATTTAGAAAGCAAAAGGCATCAGAATTTGGACATTAGCATAATGTCTGATTAAAATTCGATTGGTATTTTCTGTCTGTCTAAAAAGACAAATAACGATACACAACTACTTGTTGTTTTATAACTTCAATATAAGTTTCTACTGTCGTTTCCATTTTATTGATCACTTTTTGTTTTTCATGCTCTAAAAAGTTAATGGCCATCATATTTTACAGCTTTCATTTTGTTTGTATTTACTTAAGAAGTTTTATAAACTTGCTAATAATTAAGTTGCTTAATGTACTTTTAACAGTTTTTAGTTAAAAGTTTTACAGATATTATCTTTAAAAATGTATGTAATAATCCCTTTTGGCTTCTAATGTGGACGATAATGGTTTTCAGGTAATGAGTACCAAAAAAAACCTCTGTCTTCCACACATAATGGATTAAATCATATCAAAGTTCAACAAAACGTTCCATTAGGTTAAATAACCGTTGTCATAATTTCTAACGTCTGAAAACAAACAGCTACTAAAAGTTGGATGAATTGATTCGTTTCACCCTGTTTACGGTAGCTCGTAATAGGCTAATTAAACAATGGAAAACAACAAAATCACCTTGAACTCTTCAATTTTGTTTCATTAATTAATTTTGTCAATCGGTAAGGTTTGTTGACTATATATAGATTTCAGACATTTCAGGCTACTAGTTTTCAGTTTTCTACATTGGGATCTCGGAAAATGTATACGATACAAAATCGGTTAAATACTAAATTAAAAAAATCATGGATATTATCTGTTATTTGCTAGAATTTCACAAGAATGCGAAAATTTTCAATTTGATACTCAAAATATCAATATTGAAATTTGAATTTAAAACACCTGGTATATTACTATGATATAAGCAACTTCTCAATATTCTATCAAAAACCATAGAACCCAACACAGAATCATGTGGAAATACAAGATATCTAATAATGTTTACCTACCATCTTCCCTAAACCTTCGACACGCATGGTTAAATATAGTAGAGACGTTTGATAATGATTAGCATACAAAAAAGACTTTATCACAATATAACATATCATTTCTCAGATACTACAAAAGCAAAGAGTTTGAAAGTACTACAAGACCTAATATCAACAGTCACATAAGAAATTTTATATTAATACTTTGTGTTGTTCACAGAGCATGAAAAACGTATTATAAGTTAAGTTAACAAAACTCAATCCGGTTTGAGATAAATTACAATACAAACTGGGATGCCATCAGAATGTCCGTTCCTCCCAAACCTCTAAGACACCTTCGATTCAATCCCTGTAGCTAAGACTATTGTTATGTTATCAATAGATTCTGTCATCAATTCAAACATGCCCAACAATTTTTCCACACTCATCAGTCATTTCCAACAATTCAAGCAAACCCACCATTTCAGGTTCCAAATTTGTATAATGACATCAACTCTGTCCAAGCTCCTGGATTGTTCTTGGGCCCTTCGACGTCTCTGGATACTTTAGAAAGTCTACAGTCATTCTTTTCTTCTTATCATGCTTGTTCTTTATCGTCCTCTGCTGTATTTGTTAACAAGAAGTTGACTTCACCGATTTCAGTAACGCTAATTACCATAACCAGAAGACCATTTAAAGCGCGCCCGAGGACTGAGGACTTGGCTTGCGTTGGTCATTGTAACAGGCTCGTCGGTCGGCTCGTTTCGCTCGCCTTTGCCTAAAGATTTGTCATTCGGCAAATTCTGGTAGTAAGGATGAATAAAAGGTGACGAATATTAGGTATTCGCTGAACTCTGAATGTTTCCTGTCGAATCGGTTGTCGGAAGATGTATACAAATCAAAGTACGCGAATGTTCGGCTGATCTTGAAAAATATGAAATTCGACAAATAGCGATTATGTGGCGATAGGTGTTCTGCGACGAATGTTCATCATTTGGCAAATACCGCATGTGTGGTGCCATCTTAACTCGACGCGACTGTGATTCTTCAATTACACAAGCTTTGCAGATTTCCAACCAACAACTTTAACTGTAAATAGTTTGTAAAGTCACTGATTTTTTTCAGGAATCAGAATCAAAAATGAAGGTGATGGTATGTAAGTCTTTGTTAATTTATTTCATATGATGTTTATCTAAAGTACACACGTAGTTTCTTTTAAAGATTGTTTATCATACTACAGTTCCGTAGATTTTCCGGAATAACGTCTGTTGATGCCGCCCCAGGTCGAGTTTGCTTCAAAATACGCTGAATTACATTTAATCTTTTATTCTATATGAGGGTATGTTATGCTCACAGATGATTCCTATGTAACTCCGTCTTTCATGGGATATCGGCAAGTTGTTTGTAGAAACGCAATTTATAGAAGAATGGCATGGGTTTGTTGTGGAGGGTTGTTAATGTGTTAACTATTCTACATAGTAAATGCAAACAATGCATATTTTGATATTTCGCATTAAAAGAAAGAAACTTAATACATTACTAATTCAAATGGGTTTTTGTGTTTTTGCGGACTCAGTTGCAATATTTAAAACGTATTTTGTTGGTCGGTTACAAGTTTTTGTTATCTTGGTTCAATTCACGTCAAATACAGTTGCGCCTAATCAAGGCGTGGCCTTAATTTTAGTGCTCTTGACGCGTTCGAGACGCGCTGTAGGCATTAACGAGAATGAATTAGTCTAAGGCCAAGGGAGAAAGAAGATCATCTTCGTGTGTTCCCACAAGGGATTGTTGCTAAATGTGAAACTGCACTGTAAATTCATCTTGTCATGTCGAGCAGTTTAAGAAAACTCATCAGAAGAATTTTGCAAGTATTTGGAAATAGAAAATTTTTCAGTTGTCGTTTCGTGAGTTAAAGTAAGACATTAACCATGTTTTTGTTAAGTGAAGTGTTGGGATTGTAAAGACGGTGACATCCTTGGCTTTAGTTTTAAAGAGTTATCGAATTTTAACGATATTTCGAGAGCACCGAATTTTTTGCTAAGAAGATAATCGTCGTTTAGCAATCATTTTGTTTTAAAGCCTTAATTGATAGTAACGGGCACTTGTTGGTTTTTTTTATAAAGTTCGGTGTGAAAATGTACACCTGAGTTCTTATATCTAAACAACGTTCTGCACGCTGCTTTATGAATGAAATCACGGGAGGGCATTGACCACTCCGCCAGCCGTTTAAGTTCTGTAAACTGAGAAAGAAATCCTGTTGTATTGGTAAAGTCTTCTGTCCAGATTGGATAGTGATCAGAGGTTGTTTATATGGTATTTATTATTTACTTTCTGTCGCATAATAAAGTTAATCATGTTAGGTACCCAAGGTTAAACTGAATTTAGAGTTATAACTTTTTCTCTGTTGTCAACTGAAAGCCTTCTGCTTCTTTTGTCTTTTGTTAGCAGACATAAATCAGATAGTAAAGTTTTGTAACTTTGCTTTAAAAATCTTTATTTCTTTGTCGTGTTGTAACAGGTTGTTGGTTGAAAACCTCTGGAAAATTAAACGCTTTTAAATTTACTTAATTAATTAATTTAAATTGTAGTTTAAACGCTTTTGTATCCATATTTTTGGTTTTGATATACCTTTTGACTTGATTTGTGAAACCTACTGTCTTTATATTCATATTTTATTGGCTTTCATATATATATTTTAATTTCTTTTGTCAAACCCAGTGTTTTCTTTATGAACATACTTTTATTTTTGTTTTTAATAAATAAATGAGGTATTGTTTTTGGGCATTGTTTATTAATTTTCTTTTTCAAGCAAAGTATACATATAATAGTTGTGTGGTATATAATAGAAGGCGTGTTTTTTAAGTAGGTGCCGTTTTTAAATATGTACTGTGGTACGAAATCGCAAAAAGCTGACCATAAATAATAAAAAAAAAAGTTTCTAGTTAGGAAATTTATACTAGTAGGTTGGCTACAGTAATGTTAGGGCTGGTTTTGCTGGTAAAAATGGCCGGCCGTTTCTACCGGCTGTTGTACTTCGGGTCAAACCTAGCCTTTATTATGGTACCTTACGTCGGCTTAGTCAAACGAGGAAAAGTGTGTGACAATAAGTAAACATATCTGTGGAGGTTTTAATCGGATCCAGAAATTTTGAAATGGATGCTTCTTTGGCAGGTATGTACTTCATTAAAAACCACTATTAATTTTTTTAATCATATATAAACAACTATTTTTGGTAATTAACAATTAAACTAAAAAAATAACTAAAAAGTACTTTAAGAAGTGGTGAAAAGTGAGGGAAAAGTTACATATTCCACTTTAATTTTAATTGTGCCTTAAAATATGCACTATTATCAATAAACTCAAGCAGGAAACTCCACCTACTATGATCTATTCCGCTTTTGAGCCACCTTGGAAACGAGAGATGCAATAACTTTCAATTAAATATGATTTGGCTATGACAATGATAGACGGCAGTGTGCAACGTTGTTACTGGAACTAAATCTGCTCCGCTTTGCTATTTCTGCAACGCAACGTCAACTTAGTTTAATGATATCGACGCATTGTTGAAGAGGCCAGTGAACATCGAACATTACAAGTTATATCTGTCAACTCTTCACGCTTGGATTCGATGTTTCGAATGTTGTATACATCTGTCATACCATAAGAGTACACAGCAGGCAAAAGCAAACATCCAACAAGGTTTCAAGGATAAATCGGGACTTCTTATTCGAACGGAAACGGAAACGCAGCTAGGAGATTCTTCGAAAATGCTGCAATGTCATCCCTTAGAACAGGAGTTAATGAAAAACTGATCTACCGTTTTCATGTCATCTTGCAAACGATTTCAAGTGGACGTGAAATTAACATCGAAAAGTTTCGCGAATATACTGTAGAAACAGCCAGATATTTTGTAAAAAAGTAGCCATGGTACAAAATACCAACAGGAGTCCACAGACTCTTAATTCGTGGACCTGATATAATAGATTCTGCGATATTACCGATTGGTAAACTTTCGGAAAAAACACAGGAATCAACAAATAAGTTGATTAGACGATATCGCAAGAATTTATCTCGGAAATATTCCCGTGTTAAAAACTTAGAGAATGTGTTTCGAAGACTCTTGGCAGCAACAGATCCATACGTTGCTTCTTTACGCAAACCTCCTCAGAAGAAACTCAAGAGCTTGTTGCCGAACGCGATTGACCTGTTACGTCAACCGAAAACATGTACTGATGAGGATGAAGTTGTTGAGAATGAAGTTGACGATGATGAACACGACCTTATTTGGGATTCAGATGATGCTATGAACACAGAAGAAGAAGGAAATGTTTGAAATTTTCAATGTAATGTTCCGTAATTGTACTTTGTTTGTAATTTTCTTTAAATGACATAATACATTTATATCGTATTTACAAATTATTTACGTTGGTGCTCATTAAAAGGTCCTAAGTACCGAGGCCCTTTTAATGATTATCGAAATGTACATTTATTTTTCTCCAATAAACTCCTTTGACCTATAAACAATATTTTTCAATTATACACAACTCTTTAAGAACACAGTACTCTCTTTCCGCTCAGTTTTAGTTGTTTTTCTAAATTGGTCCGCCATATTGGATCCGCCATGTTGAATTTTTCAATGTTGTTATCAAATTCGTAATCAATACGCTCGATAACCCTTTTATACCGATTTTTGCTCATCTATTTTTATTTTTTTCTAATAAGTGCCTTAATATTGGTGGAAATTATGTTGAAAAGTAGATTAAGGTATAGGCTTTCATGCAATAATAAAATTGTTTTAAAAAATGCGCTCGTGTTTGTTTGATATAAAAACGATACTTACTTAAGAAACACGCCTCGTACTATACAGGTAATCTAAACCAAATGCTGGGGCAGCGTACGACGTGCTGTTTAAGCAATTTCTTTTTGCTTTTGAATAATATTTTAAATTATACCGATCATTTTGTTTAAGTACATAAGAGAACTAAGATCAAGTCAGCATACTCTCTCTTGATGAGTTTGAAGAGAAAACTCGAGTATAGTGTCCGCTGATATCAAAGAGTTTCATATATGTACAGAGTGTTTTCTGTGCGGAGCCACACCAGCGAAAGTGATAATCTCGACTCGTTCCTGGTGCCCTCATAAATAAGGTCTTCTATTTAGTTTCTAATTCAATCTACGGTAAATTACCTGTCAAGCCCTCCCATCTTCAACGTTCGAGCTGCTGCGAGCACCCCCTTTTTAATGTGGTTTTGTCCGTGACAGTAAACAAACTAGAAAAGAGATCGTTCATTGATTTTGCAGGTTGAAGCTGGATAATTTTAGTTGTTCGCGTTATGCGTCTCCTGAATTGCTACACCAACAAGCATGTCCTCGAATTTGTGTGATCCTCAAAAAATATTACAATCTTGACTTTTTTAAATAACGCAGACAAATATTGTCATTCTACAGATAATTTTGATTATTTGTAAAATGGAATTTTCAAATTTTCCGTGCAAGTTACAGTATTCAAGCTAACATAATTTCATTTTAATCTGAACAAACCTAAGAAAAGCACATCTAACATTACCTAGCCTTGCATTTTAGCTGAAGCTAACACAAGTTGGTTCAATCCAATCTAACCTAACTCATTTTACCTGGATCTAACCTCAATTAATAGCCTTAGATAGACAAGCTAACTAATTAAACACAGCTAAGTCTATATTAGGTAATCTAACCTAACTTTATGAAAAGCAAGTAACCTAACATAAAGCAATTTAACTTAAATCAACCTAACCTAACTAAAACTAATCCAAACAAACCTAATTTAAATTAATGTTAAGAGGTTACATTTCAAAACTTTATTGTGTTTCTTATACACGAAATACAATTTTCACGATAATAGAAGTTGCTAAAGCTACTTATTTATTTATTTTTCTTAATATGCTAGTATGTTATTGCCTTGAGAATATGTGCATGCAAATTTTCTAAAACATGGTACGAGAAACAAAAAATTATACAAAACAAAAAGGTGGAAAATATGATAATAAAAGAGGAAGAAATGCAAAAGTATGAGTCATGATCGAAATTTAGATATAATATTGAAAGCCATGACAAGATTTAAGGTTGATCTTAGAATAGTTAAAGATTTCCTTCCTTCCCTCCAGAAGGGATAATGTTAAAGTAAGATAATAAATGTTCAAATTAAGCTGGTTCTTGACCTTTTTGATAAAAGAGAAAGCCTAGACCGGATTTCCAAGGGTTTTCTTGTTTTTGATATCAATCTGGATTGATTTCCTATTTTTGCTAATAGTTTCTAAATCAAACGGTGTAAACGCGCTACGGCTAAAAATTCAAAAATTTAAGGAATGGTCCAAACTTCTGAAGCAGTTTGCACTTTATTGCCTTATAGATCGAGTTGTCAACTACCCAAAAATAGAATGTTATAGAAATCATGTTTAAATACCAAATCAAAATAAGGTTAGTTGACATTATGGGCTAAAAATGAAGTCCGCATCATCCTGACGGCCCAAGATAATTTGACCTAATCAGGTCTGATTTTCACCTTATTGTTAAAAGGCATTTGAAAAATTATTTGTGCTCAGAGTTGTGGAATATGTTGAACTTGAGGTAAGTAAAAAGAAAAGCCGTTTCGATTAGAAGTATTGTACTGTTTTAGATTTTTGAAGGTAAGAACTTTACTTTTAAGCAAAAAAGAAATACTAAAAGAATATTTTTTAATTGGCTTGTGTAATGCTAAAGTCAAATTGCTTAGATTAAAATTATTTTAGAAAAAGTTTGCAGTTTCGTTTCGTTTTTAGGCCCTCTGATTCCGTTGTATGTGCAATCGAGTATTTGCATAAAACAGTCCTCGAATGTCAAGAATCACTGATAAATACAAATCTGATTTTAAATGTAAATCCAACATGTTCCAAGTACAATTAATTGCTCAATTTCCAAACCATGTACCTACCACTTCATGGCTAGAAGTCAAATTAACAATTTTGAGGTTATGTCAACACAACTGCAAAAATTCAGCATTTGATTGAATGCACAGCGCGGCAAACCAATTTATACTTTTAACGCAAATCGTGCCTAGAATACCTTTCATAAATACTAACAGTACCAAACATTTTGTAAATAAAACCTCCATTGTTTTTATGTTTGATAATTGAAAGTGCTATCTTGAAAAGCCACCACTAGCCAACATGTTTAAATACAAAATGCATTTAAAAACATCAATTTGAACGTTTTACTGAACGATAAACTTTTTATCGATACTGCATAAAACGAGTTCCGTGTTAATAAAAATAAAAGTTGTAAATTAAAACATCATTTCACATGTTTTCCATCGTTGGTAGTTATTACTGCACCTGATTTAAATATTGCCATTAATCATAATTCTAAAATAAAATGGCGGCTGGTAATGAGTCATAAAATACAGTTAGTAAACGTTTTTAAGTAACAAACAGTTCATTTGAAATACATTATTCAACTTGAATTCAGTGCACCAGCAAAAAGGCATATCATTATAGAGAACTTACTTTAAAAAACTCGTAAAAACTACCGGTTCTTAGACTTCTGCATGTAAATTGCAAACGGAAATTGTATCTTAAAACATTTAATGAAAGACTCGCTCATTGAAGTTTTAATAAACTATCTTTAGCATATCTGCGTTTAATAATAGACAATAACGTCGAAAACAGTTCATCTTTAAATAGAACACGAAGTGTGCAAAGAAAAATATTAAAATCATAAAAAATCAGAACGAAGCGATGATCTAACTAGAACAGCAAACTTTTATTATATCTAGTCGTAAAAACTCTTCTATGAAATCATATCGCAAGAAGACGACAATATTTATCATTATGAATCATGCCACTCACAGATAAGTATTTCATTGTGTGCAAGCAAGAAAAGGGTGAATCAATTCTCCTTCAAGTATAATAAAACAAATATTTATTTAATAAATAATAATACCTGCTATAGATCAATGAACGACAATTTGTGCAACGAGAAAATTTCCACGGATGGACGGTTTTTCCTCATTTATCATCCACTTTCGGCCCAACTTTATTTCTAGCGATTAAAAATTTATCAAAATGGACCTTTTCTCTTGCAGTTATGATTGTGTTATGTTCATGTACCGCTTGAAACATCAAATGGATTTAATCTACTTTATTGTTAGGAAAGCTATAAATCTAAATTACGTCCCCGATGTTTAATTTATCGTCTAACCCAATTAGGCTCAGGGTTCTGATTTTAGTTATCAGTTATACAAACTAAGGCATTAAAGGATAATTGTACCCCTATGTTAAGTTATTTTGTAACAAATTGACGAATGGTTAGGAAGTTCTCAAATTTTATTGTGTTATTAACAACGAGTAAAAACAATAGGGTGAGTTGGTGTCAGCCGCCCCCCACTTTATTCATTCTGCATTCCCCCACTGTGTACATTCTAATAAAATTCCATGAGTGGAATTTGCTTGTTTTGTAACGTTCAGATGAGTTAATTAAAATAATGGTTACCGGAAAGAAAAACTTTTTGAGGCTACCAAAAATAAAACCTTTTCCAGAGATAATTGAAAGCAGCATGTCCAAAAACAATGTTGTAGGATATTTGACAGCAAAAATTAAACCCTCTCTATATTTTATTTGCCTGAATACAATCTATTAAATGATGTTTTAGCAATCTGCGGAACAAATCGTGTCAAGACTGAAAATATTTTTGAACATTTTTTTTTTTTGCTTACTTACAAATGAGATGAGTAAGAATACTACATGTAGGTACATATTATTCTCTATTTTGATACTCTACTGCTGCTCTTACATTTATTAGATCTTCTAAGAAAATATCCACGCATGTATTTTCCCACCAGTCACTCGGACAATAAATAAATAACTTTCAGATAAAGGACATATTTGCTATTTTTAGTCTGTTTACAATATAAAAATGCTGCTTATCTCAACCGGAAAACACATCTTAGTAACAACATAGTCATCACGGAAAAAAAGACCCTTTAAATACTTACTTCTATACACGTTTTAATGTTATCAAATTGGAACTTATTGGGTTTGAATTACAGTTGTCCAAGATTAAATTTTTGTAACTAATTACTGCATTAGCTCTAGACATTTCTTTACTTCTTTCTGTAAATGTATTGCACAACAGTAGATCAGATTTTGCGTACTTACATACTCGCAACCAGCATACTCCTCGTCCCTCAAAATGACAACTCACCTGAAAACAAAGACAAAAAGATCAATATTTTTTTCTAAACTATCATACAAGCAAGTTTTTGCAAATTAAATTCATATTCCTTTTGGAATTTCACCGAGAACTTAGAAACAGATTTCTCATCAATTATCAAAATTAATTTTTATTGGTGTATACTTTATCTATCATCTTCAAACTTCAAATGTTGGTAAAAATGATAAAAATGATGTAAGGTGCATTATTAATTGACAACAGTTATTTGTTATTTCTTCAAAGCAAAAGAATGTTTATCTTCGAAAGATTTGACTTTTTGACTTCGGATTATCTTTTAATCTTTTAAGAATGGCAACAGACAAACAGAGGTCATTTCAGCAGCAGAATAAATCAAGAGAGTTAAAACAATTATGTGATCCAAACTTGGCTGTAAAACCATCATTCAGATTAAACATACAGAAAGTAACATCAACTAGCTCGCTATACTAACTTAAACTTTTTCTAAATTATGTGAGAAGCTGATAATTAACCTAATTAATAGAAATGTGAACTCTGCTAATAACTATCGATCATATTCTGCATCCCAACAGAGATGTTAACATAATTTTTTGCATCCCCAAGATCGTTTAGGAATTTTTTTTTTAATTTAGAAGAAGAAAACTGAAAATACATACAAGTATTATGAGACAACAAAAATCGATATTCACAAAGCTAAGTCTATTAAAGAAGCAATTGCTTTCAAGATAAAAAAAACCCTGGCTTAAAAAAATTTCATGGAAAATATCTTTCCAGCATTCAAGGCAGTATCGATAATACAAAAACCTGAGCGCCTTAGTAACAAAAGGGCAAGCATTTCTAACTGAACGCAATCAAGCTAAAAATCAGTATGACATAGGACAACATAGAAAGTATGTCGCGTCTCACAATAGTCGATAGATAACAGGAAGGAACGTACATTAATATCAATCTTCATACATCAGAAAGACTTTTCTGATTTGTAACCTCGGCTTTCTTTCCGTGATTTGGAACGAAATGCATCACTACTTACATAAATGTATTCTTTTCTCGTTTAAAATCATTTTTTGAATTAATCACAAGCTAAGATTTGTTAGTTGGTCTTTGCTTTCTATAAACCTACTTCAGATAAATAAATAAAAACGAAAGCCGACTCGGTCGAGCAGATTAGGTTTCGCCGTCTAGTAACCTTCTTAAGAGAGCTGAATAGGAACAAAAGTCAGGTTCAATTCTCCAACAGGCCAAAGTTGAGCCTCACCGTCTATTATCCCCCAGAAACCTAAATAGAAAAAGCGATCAAGCTTAGCCCTCCAACAGGCTACTCCAAGAATAAGTTTTTCCATCCAATAACCTTTTAAGAAAGCTAAGTAGAAAGAAGGATGAGGTTCCATCCCCACCAAGATCACCTGCAGTGGCCCAAGGTTATTCTCCGCCTTTCATTAACTTAAGTGAACTAAATAAAAACAAGGATCAGGTTCAGCCGTCCAACAAGCCACATTGCACTCCATTAATCTTCTTCTTAAGGGAGTTAAATAAAAACATGAGCTGAGCTCTGCCCTCCAACATGCCACTTACGATAGTTCAATATTGAGTCTCGCTCTCTACTGACCTTATCAAAAAACCTTGCTTGCTGTGGTCTAAGGTTCAGAATCGCCTTCCCATACCCTTTTTTTAACAAGCTAAATTGAAACAAGCTCAGACTTTGCTTTCCAAAAAGTCACCTGTTATGGCCACATTTGGATTCTAACCTCCATTAAGCTTCTTATGAGAGGAAGAAAAATAGTAAGTCTCCGTCCACCAAGAAGTCACCTGTGCTAGCCCAAAGATGGGCTTCCCGTTTCATTAATATTTTTAGGACAGCTAACTGAAAATATCGATCCCGTCTTGCTATCTAACATGCTACTGGTGATGCAATAATGGGCTTCGCCTTTTTTTAACCTTTTTGAGAAACCTAAATGAAAGCGGCCAGGCTCAGCTCTCGAGCACGTCACCTGCGTTGGTTCAAGGATGGGTTTCGCTCTCCATCATTCTTCTTAAAAGAGCTAAGTATGAACATGTTTGCTTTGCCTTCAAACATGCCAGGTTGGGCTTTACCCTTCATTAAGCTTCTTAAAAGACCCAAATAGAAATGTGGGCCGTGTTATACACCCTCGAAAGGGGGCATTCACGCTTCTCTTCTCAACCTTCTCAACAAAAAAAAACATAAATTAGGGGAAAGGTTTTCCCTTTCATTAAACCACTACGTTGGTCTAAGCATATGTATGTTTGGAATTTCATTAGCCTTCGTAGAAGAGCTAACTAGAAACATGGGTCGGGCTCTGCCCTCCAACAAACCACTTGCAGTGGTCTAGAATCTCTAAACCTTTTTAAGAGACCTAAATAAGAATAATGGTTTGGCTACGCCAGTTAACGAGCCACCCACTGCGGTCTAAGGTTGGGCTTCGCTTTCTATTAACCTTCTTAAGGAAATTTAATAGGAACATGGATAGGATTCCGCCCTCCAACAAACAGGGCACCTGTGGTGACCAAAGAGTAATCTTTACCTTCCATTAACTTTGTTAAGAAAACAAGATTGCTTGGTATCAATATAGAAGTTTTAAAAGTAAATGTATGATTCACTTTTAAATATTTTTTTGATCCTCCAAAAATCAAACATTACTAGGTGGACCTCAATGCGTTTCATCTTTTGACTAGCATCTTATTTATTCAGATTTGATCTAGTAATTTAATCATTGTCGATTGCGCTTTTTGTAGCCGGTGTTCCAAAAATATTTACGTCGTGTTAGTTATGAATATACAAACGTCTTTCTTTGCTTACATGATGAATATAACATTGATATAATAAACGTAAATATTTTTCTTAGAAACTGTCAAACTTTATGTACTATTTACAAAAGATGTTGAAAATGTTTCCCATTTTACAGATTAACATAAATTAATTTTGTCCGTGTTAGATTAAATTAACTTAAATTGTTACTACACGTTTGCAACCTAGTTGTAGATGTATACTTAAGTCTTTTTATACTTTATCCATACCTTATCACAGTCTTGGTCTCGGTAGCTGTGATAGTTAAGCATCCGAGTATCACCTCGAAGGTCATGGCTTTGATGTCAGGCCAAGAGATTTCTCATGCGGAAAAAATCTGTAATAGGACTTCATCCTCCGGGAATAATGCAAAACAGTAAGTCTAGTATGACTACGACGAGTTGTTTAAAAATTACTACCGAAGCTTGGAAATATATTCAAGTTCGGCTAAATTCTAGTTGGTGGCTTCTGCTGAGTAGGTAAACTTAGAAGTGAAGATAAAAAACACGATTGGGATGGAGTTTCTTTACAGTGTAGTGTTGCAACAGTTATGTGGATCACATATGTACCGGACCAAACTTGCTCTCATTTTTACGATAATAAAGAAATGACTGCATGAAAAACAAGAGCGAAGGTCAACTGCAGTACTTAGTATACAAGCAGTGATATCTAGTCGTAATTTACACTCAGTGCACTGGTGGCCCATCCCTGCTCTAGGACTGAAATTTGTTGCATTAGTGCACTTTTCTAGTTAGATTAAATATTTGTGGATCAATAGTCAGTAATTACTTAATAATTGAAATTAAATTGATTCAACTTAAGAAAATTCCACGTGTCCACGCATTCTATGTGTGTCAGCA
This sequence comes from Ignelater luminosus, assembly GCA_011009095.1. Classification (NCBI taxonomy): domain Eukaryota; kingdom Metazoa; phylum Arthropoda; class Insecta; order Coleoptera; family Elateridae; genus Ignelater; species Ignelater luminosus. Next base: position 317,632 of record VTPC01090313.1, read on the forward strand.
TCACTTTCAGACTATGTTAACAAGAAATGTAATTCGAGGAGCAGCTAAATTTCTGCAAACAATTACTAATTAGGGCAGTTATTTATCATGTGCGAAACTTACACATGTTAAGTTCCTTTAGTATCGTTTTGAAAGAGTTGGGATTTTAAACTTGAATTGTCACAAAAATGCGATTGTCCTTTCCAGTAAAGCAGCATACCAAATATGTCATGTGTAGTGGTAAGTGGTAATTACGAATTTTAAACACACTTTAATTCTTAAAGATTATTTAGCCGCGTTTGAAAATGAAAGGCAAAAGAAAGCAAAATCATCTATTCTTTTGTTTGTGAGTTTTCCAAGTGTTAGTCTAATGTTCTAGTTTAAGTCATAATTAATTTAAAGCAAGCACCAAGTTTGAAAATCCCCAATTTTATTACTTTCGATAATTTCTCAACATTTCATTCCAAAAGCTTTATTCTTTCTAATCCTAAAAATATTCTAATTACCTTTCATTAATAACAGCCATTAAGAAAGTTTTAAACACCTTAATGAAAACAAAAACCTGTTAATGCGTTATTGATTTAAAGATGCGAAAATCTTCACAAGCATGGAATGCCTGATAATACTTAAACAACAATATTCGAGCTAAGATTTAATCCAAGAAAGGTAAACATACGCCCTACTAATTTAGGTAATCCGGATTTAACTGTAAGAGCTTAACCTATTTTGTTCTGTTACGGTACCTTCATTCTAGATATTTATTCACATAAATATTTAAATAACAAAAAAAGACCTGTAGCATTAAACAGTTAGGTATTTAATCCTAATTAACTTTTTAACCTCATAACGACAGAGGGAAAAAAGATAAAATCAAAAGTACCAAAATAAAAAAGTCAAAACTTATCAAGACAATCTTGATAGGCATAAATACGACAGGAAAAAATAAACCTGGCAATTATATTGAAATCGATTTGAATAGCAAGGTGTGAGTTGTTAAAACTAGATCTGTCCCTTGTAATTTCGCCAGCCTTTACTGGGTTGCAAGGCTTTCGAATTTTTTATCGGTGTAATTATTCTGTCGTGGAGAGCTTATCAGGCAATTCTTTCCCTGATTGATGAATATGGTAACGGAAAAAACGTTTTGACTTGTTTTAGCACTCAAAAACACTCAATTTAGAATTTGTACCAACTAAACCAATGTTTTTTTCCACTAATTTTAATTCAACTTTAACGATGCGTATGATGTGATGTAATTAATAACGGTGATATCAGATGACACACTCAATCAAGCGCTGCCGTATTGATCAAATCGTACCTACCCTGTGATATGTACGTATGTTACTGCTACACAATACAGCACTACGTATCGAAGTTTTAATCAAATTTGTTGATTCCGTATGGTCCCAATGCACTGATGACATTGCAAACCAATACGTAGGTAATAATCCATCAAAATGCATTCTAACCGAGAGCGTAGCTCCATCTTTCTTCATTAAAATTGCACTCGAACAGCTAATGTCTAGTAATAAAAATTTTAAAACACATATACAGCGTTACGGCGGCAGAAAACCTTACAGAAACCATTTAAAACGAAACTGGGGTAACACATAAATTAAGGAATTAGCACCGAGCACAACGTCGAAGTAAAGTAATCTCACTTTATAGCGTAATTCAGTAAAATGGTAAATTACGAAACCTCTAAATCTAGGGAAAGGTTGTACTCTGCTAATTACTATGAATTTGTTATGAATGCCAAATGAAATGAGTTTACGGTATTCACTTAAAGCAATTCCATTTTGTTATTGTCAACTGTAATGCTTCAGTTACATAAAAACGGAAAATGGAGACGTCCTCGCTTATAACGTCGTAAAATCCCATCATCAACTAGAAATCAAGTCGCTTCTGGTTTTCAGTGAAACCTATCAAGAAACACGAATTATTTTAAAGCAATCGATTCTCTTTTGGACACGACGCGGTCAGCTAGTAAACGAAGAATCCCTTTTGTTTCTTTTAGTAAATCCCATTTATTTCCGATCCTGTTTCTTGTTAGAGTAAATATGTTCTTGATGTAGCCGTAATCAATCCCCTTTAGGTTACAATTAACTGTATATACTAACTTATTTTGTATCGCTTCGCTCATTTATTCATGTCTGACAACAACAATAATTTGTTTATTATTATTTATTTTTGATAACAAAGAAAAAATTGAAATTGCTCCTACTATTTTTTTAGGAATCGAATTTACTTTAGAGAGTTGTAAATATGGCCAGCTATATCTCGAAATTGTTTAGGAAATGCTGATTAATAATAATCATCTTTTACTGTGCTTCATTAATCTGCCCTAATATACACAAATTTTTCGCACTTCTTTCTGATGCATATAATAAAAATTTGCAAAAATTGTAAGACGCCATCACTTCATATTTTGGCGACTGATCGAGTTTAAAAACTTAGAGATTGGTTCAAGTTTTATCAAAACGATTAAGAACTTTTTATTGAACGTATTTCAAACAGAGAAGACATTTATATCAGAGATTCCAAAGAAAAACAAACTGTGGGATTCAATTTAAAAAAAACAAAAACATTAAGCTCTGTTCGGTGAAAAAAAAGACAATTTCCACAACTAGTATATGTATCAAATGAAAATGACAAAAGAAAGAGAAGAATCGTAAGACGTATTGCCTAGGAGCACAAAAACAGATTCATCATCATTTCGAACGGTTATTGTTTGTAATCATCATTGTGATCTAGATGAGACTTATCCAAACAGAAAGCAATCAGAACAAAAAGTACAGTAAGGGAAGTAGAAAGTGGTATTAGCGAAAGATGCAATTAACTATGAATGTTAAACTGGCATCTGCAGTAAATGAGCCAAATTGAGATTAGTACACCACTCCCAGAATCTTAGTAAGGAAGCTGGCAAAGCCTGATACGTGAGAAAACTATAGCTCAGTGGTTCTTAAACGGTGGTGCGCGGACCACTGGTGATCCCTGAGAGCACCCGAAGTCGACGATGTGTCAAAGTTAAAGAGCCGGTAGCGGACGGAGCCGTGGCGAGGGGCGAGTGCGGAGATGTGCAGCGAGTGTCTGGCTCGGTACATCCGAATTACTGTGACCGTCCGCGAGAATTCTTCGAAGGCAAACTAATAAATCTAAGAAAAAACGAAACTTGGACCCAGCGGAACACGTTATGCAGTAGCTGAAAAAACATTGGTTGCATCGTTTGAAATTTCAAAATTGGTTGCCAAATCCAAAAAACACATACAATCGGCAAATCTCTAATACGAGGGTGGTCTGAAAAGTTTCCGACTTCAACGTGAAGATGGCAGCACTCGTAAATAAAAGCTACTGAATTTCGTTGTTCATCTGTTGACAGTTACTCACCAAAGTTTCAGCCATTCTGGACGCGCAGTTTTTATGTAACAGTCGTTTGAGTGAGTTGATGTGAGTTTTTTTGTGAAAATGAACAAAATCGAGTATCGAGCTGTCATTAAATATTTGTTTTTGAAAGGCAGTACGCCTTCGCAAATAAAAGATGAGTTGGATTCTGTGTATGGGGACTCTGCACCATCATTTACCACAGTGAAATTGTGGGGTGCTGAATTTAAACGTGGCCGTAAGAGCTTGGAAGACGATGAACGTTCGAGACGTCCAAAAACTGCAACTACCGACGAAAACATCGCCAAAGTTCACCAAATGGTGCTAGACGACCGCCGAATTAAAGTGAGAGAGATAGCAGAGGTTATGAACATGTCAAAAGAACGTGTTTGTCACATATTAAATCAACATTTAGGCATGAGAAAGCTGTCCGCGCGTTGGGTGCCGCGTTTGCTCACGTTAGACCAAAAACGTGTTCGAATGAATATTTCCAACGCTCTTTTGGCGCAGTTTAGGCGAAATAAATACGAGTTTTGGCGCCGATTAATTACTGTAGATGAAACTTGGATACACCATTATACGCCCGAAACAAAAATACAGTCCAAACAGTGGACTGCAAAGGGGGAACCGGCTCCAAAAAAAGCAAAAACTGTTTTTTCGGCTGGGAAAGTGATGGCGACTGTTTTTTGGGATAGTCATGGAGTTATTTTAATCGATTATCTTCAAAAAGGAAAAACCATTACAGGAGCATACTATGCATCATTACTTGACAAGCTGAAGGCAGAACTTGCGAAAAAACGGCCACATTTGCAGAAAAAGAAAATCCTGTTTCACCAAGACAACGCACCGTCTCACACCTCAGCGGTTGCCATGGCGAAAATCCACGAATTACGGTTTGAACTGCTTGACCATCCGCCTTACTCACCAGATCTAGCCCCAAGCGACTTCTTTTTTTC